>OV651831.1:8519303-8721859 GCA_927349885.1 Psylliodes chrysocephalus
TTTGTTTATTGAAATTTCTTCTTTCTGATAATGTAAAAAATACATACATACCTATGGTAAATGTTCTCAGAAAAGAAAAAAACTCGAATCAGAATTTTTTTTTTTTTAATCACTATGTACAATTTTGAGCTATATAATGATGGGGAATTTAACAAAAATGATGGGGTAGTGGTTTATTTAAAAAAAAAAACATTAGATTATACTTATACAAATATATTTTTGGTTATTGTAAAGCTTTGCAGATAAAGATATGTATTGAGCTATATTATCTATGTATACAAAATCAATATTCTTGTTTTCGGATTTATTTATTTAGTTTCCAATTAACTCTGTTTAATATTCAAAAGCTAATTAAAATATAAGATTTATCTGCGAATACTTCCTATATATAAACCCGGAAAATACGAATATTCAGAGATATAAATAATATAACATTGTGCGCTTATAAAAACTAATTTTAATTAAACTTCAGGTAGGTCAGTGCAATGCGAGAAATAACATAAATTCGAAAATATTCTCCACTTAATATACGTTCAATCGTAAGTAACAAACGGTAGGGAGCTGGCAGAAATTAAAAACAATTCACGGTTGGTATGATTTACAAGACAATTAAGTTTATCACTGTGTTCCGGACATCGTAAACTCCTAATAAGTGAGCAAAGTGTTATAAAATACATCTAATGGCGTAAAATCGTAAATTATCGCAATGTATTTATTACGCGCCCATCTTAGGTGGTATTGAAATTCTTCTGTGGGTTCTGGGCAATTTGTTTTTTGCTTAAATTGTTAATATCCCGTGGTTATTGTATTTATCTATTACTTATTTGAGAAAATAAAACAACTCCAACAACACATTTGAGAGGTCTCATTGAAGAAGACCACATTTAACCCTTTCAGATCTGAATTTTGATTTGGCAACAAAAACATTTTTTTGTGGTATATTTCTAAAGAAGGGTCATATTTAAAACAGAAAATGACATCTAAATATTTTTTATTTTTATTTTTATGACATTTGAGTAATGTCCATTGTAATGGACATTCGGATTAAGTTATAGTCTATTTTTATGTATGAGAGAGTATTAAAATAATAAAGCGTTCGAAATCCATAGGCGTATCACTTCTTTTAGTAAACAGTTAAAATATTTTTTGAAGTTATTCCTCGAGTATACACTTATATTTTCACCTAATTAACCTGCTTATAACTTCTAAACAGCTGAAGGTAAAAAAGTGCAATTTTTTTCTAAAATGTTTGATTTTTCCACAAGGTATGTTAAGAACACTGTGTCAAACGGGTTATGTAGGTATAAGGGTTTAAACTTTGACTTTTAAACAACGTTACGTATTCACTTAAAAAAGTCAATAGATAAAAATAACCTCAAAAAATAAGATTTTACATAGCTGGAGTATTTATTATAGCATCAGAAAAAAAATACTTACTAGTATCCTCTTTTTTGAAGCAGATTTCTCATAGTATGTGACATTTCAGTAGCGTAGACTTTTTCGAATAACGGTGCTATACGAGCTGTCACTTCTCCGTCTCCTGCTCCTAGATCTAGTAGTGTCCTCGATCGCCAGTCATCGTCTACTCTTAACAATTTCTTGAATTGTGATTGGGACACCACGAACATTGAACCCCGTTGCAGCCATCTACGAATAATATAAAAAAAATAAATTTAATAAAATGTTTTTATGTCACATTATTGAATTTTGGATTTTCTTATATATACACAGAGTGTCCCGAAATTAGACGGTTATGTTTTATAAAGTAATCTACATTCTAAAATAGGAGTAAAAGTTTATATAAACATAGGACCGAAAACGTTTTGTTTCCGAGATACAGGGTGTTAAAAGTGAAGTCCTGATGAGACATTTTTGTAAATATTCCATAATGGACGAAAATAGAGAAAAAAATGTATAAAAAAAAAATGGAGGAAAATAAAAGAAAGGTTAGAAGATAGAGAAGAAATTATAAAAAATAGGACATGAAAAGCGAAATAGAGAAGGTAGAAAAGAAATTGGAAATAACAGTACAAGAAATAAAAGACTCAAAATTACGAACAAAAAATAAGAAGTATATTTCTAATTTTCAAATTTATAATTTGTTAATCAACGTTTGATGGGTAAAGTCGGCCATGGAGAATTAAAAATTATTTTTAAAACGACATCAGGATATCGATTGAGAGAGAATTTTCATAAAAAAATTTTGAAGGTTATCAGAGGGAATTTTTGAAAGAGAAATGTAAAATGTTGGAATATTGATTGGAAATAAATATTGTAAAGAAGGACCTATGTTTTGGATATTTCATTTGGAGCATGAATAGAACAAATTTAACAGGAAAATAAGGTACATTTTATTGAAAATATTAAAGAAGGAAGTGTCAGGTAGAATACCAGGACAGAAGTAGTTTTATAAGGTATAGAGTATGCAGTTAGGTGCAAATAAGGTGCAGATAGAAAAGCAAAAGGAAGCAGTTAGGTGCGAATAGGGTGCAGAGGAAGTCAGCGGATCCAGGAAGAAGAAAGAAAACCATTTAGTATAATTACTGAATTAATATTTTTTAAATTTTTTTAGTTTTAAAATAATTACCTTCCATTAGAGACAGACCTCGGTCGTGTATTTTTATTTTTGGTAATTACTTTTTGTTAGAAAAAAACAGGAAAACAATGTATGATTCTATATAAAAAAGAGAAACTAAAAAAATAATACTGTATTATTTTAGAATAAAAAATTAAACACTCGTTTATTATATTTTTTTAAGTGTACGTAAGTGGTAGGAGGATGCACAATGGACCTAATGAGGCCTAAGTGCCGTAGGGGTAACCCACCCTCCACACGTTACAGATACAGATACGTATATTGGTTGACAGCCTACAACTACTACATATTTTTATTGGAAGGGCACTATAATTAAAAAAAAACAAATATTCATTCACAAATTACTAATAACATTAATTTAACAAAAATAAATCTCTATTGTTCACGACTAGAGTGAGCATTTTCTCATCAACAAATAAATTCTTTATTCTTGACACGTTTTTACAGCAAGTTTGTATTCGAACGTCTTGTCGCGCAATAAAATTGGATATTTTCAGCACTCACAATAATTAAAATCCCCCCGATTATAATTTTTACGATCGGAATTTTAAAATGTTTGCTTACAACGAATCTCAATATAACTCGATAAGAGTACGATTTTACGGGCTTTATGGGAATGTTCGTATCAGAATTGCAACTAATTTGAATTTGATACATAAATTTAAGGATTTCAGAAACGATACTTGTTTTTGATGCGGTTAAAAAAAAATAACGAGTTTATATATTTGCCATTATTTCGAAATACCGCCTGTTTCGTATATACTGTTCATATCTTTATGATCGGCTATGAAAGTCACATGCCCACAATGTATATAGTAAAATTGACATAATAATGACGGCATATAATATATAACTGATGAAAAATGGAGTGTAATATTTTCAAATTAGTGAAATATTAAAATTAAGTTACCATTAAAGCCTAAAGTATAGTTAGACGTTGGTGCTATTTTTTTGTACAAATTCACTTGATTTTTTATAGCCTATTATTGCAGAACTAACAATTCTCCGTATTACACTCACAGGACTATACAAACAGAAATGTAAATCTTAACTAAAATAATTTACAATCTGCAAAACACCTTCTGCCGATTAGAATATTGATCCTAAATTGTATATGTTTTAATACCTTATTTTTGCTGATTAAAATCACTAGAAAATTTAAGACAAGAAACATTTTAGAAAGAAAACCAAAGAACATTATTTTAGAAATTCTCCGACACTGCTTTGATGTTATATAGGAGACTTGTCTCATTTTCAAATAAACTATAGTCGAAGGGGCCCTCAAGGATCCATTCTTGGTCTCCTTCTTTACTTTTTATATACTAGTCAAATTTGTGTATAGCGTTCTGGATTTATAGTTTGGATAAATTCTACCAAAGTAAAAATACATTTATTAAAAAATTATTCACGGATCAATAACCGATAAATTATTGATTGTTTCGGCTTTTACTGGATGAAAATCAATATTTTTAAAACGATATATAACCAAAGTTGGTAGATTTTTACAAACATTTCTATTTAAAAAATAAAATTTTAAGGTGAAGGGGGGAGAAAAAGTCCTTTATATCTCACAAGGAAAGTCAATGTTTAATTATTCAACAAAACATTGAGTGCGACCGGTTTCGAAGTATCATCACTTCATCTTCAGGCTCGCCTAGTGGAAAGGAGAATATGTGGTGTAAGGTGTGTTGACTTTGAGCCGACAATATATAAAATAGTAAAAAATAGAAAAACTCACCATACTCTCCATCCACTAGGGAATACTACAGACAAGTTTCATCAAAACGTGGGGGATGAAATAAATTGTAAAACAAAACAATGTTACAAGTTCCGGAATGTCATTTCACGCAAGTTTTCATGTTCTTTTATAGGGAAAATTTTGATATTCGTTCATTATTTTTTGAGTTTAAAGAAATGAATCATGAATAAAATGCGAGAGATACCGGTGATAATCCCTATAAAAGAAAATAAAAACTTGCGTGAAATGACATTCCGGTGACAATCTCCGGCGAGACGCCACCTTTTTGGGCTTTCGCCGGCGGATCGCCAGCGAATCGCTGGCGAAACGCCGGAATGAATCTCTGGCGAGTCGCTGGCGATCGACTATGCATACGGCTGTCACAGTTTCGTTATAATCACTAACCCCTTAAATAAGTATAATACCAAATTTAAAACTACCCTTAAAAATTGTACACATTTGATTAATGATTCCTTGTTTAATAAATTCAAACCAGAACACAAATTAATACCTAGGCTATATGGCCTTCTCAAAATACACAAATCTGACAATTTTGATGACATACCAATCCGCCCTGTCGTGTCATATATAAATTCACCAACATATTATACATCAAAGTGGTTGAATGACATACTCAAAATCCATTATAAAGATCACTTTACACATACAGTCAAAAATAGTGTACAACTTGTAAACAACATCAAAAATGTTCACATTAATGATACAGATTCTTTGATCTCTTTAGATGTATCAAACTTATTCACAAATATTCCTATACCAGAAGTTCTAGGTTTTGTTGAATCACATTTGTCAAGTTCGAATATGTCTGATATTGAACTAGTAGAATTTTTGAACCTTCTCAAGGTTTGTTTAGAACAAAACTTTTTTTCATTCAACAATGAAATTTTTTCACAAACAAATGGACTTTCTATGGGATCTCCACTTAGCCCAATTTTAGCAGACATATTTATGCACAATTTTGAAAAAGAAAAAATCCTTAAAAATAACCTTTTCCACTCAAATGTGAAATTCTATTATAGATATGTTGATGATATTTTGATTTTGTGGTCAGGTAACTTAGACTCATTAAATGACTTCTTGACTTATATAAATGACTTACATTCTAATATTAAATTCACATTAGAAATTGAAATAAACAAATCTATTAACTTCTTAGATCTTAAAATCTCACACAATAATAACAAGTTCAACTTTGACATCTACAGAAAGCCAACACATACAGGCACAGTTATAGACAATACCTCTAACCATCCAGCAACACATAAATTGGCTGCCTTTAATTGCTACTTAGAGAGGCTATTAAACATTCCTCTGTTTACGGAAAACTTTAATAAGGAACTAAATATAATTAAAACTATTGCTATAGATCACAACTTTGAACTGGATATTATTGATAAAATGCTAACACATAAACAAAATAAAATTCAACAAAACTTGGTTTATATTAATAATCCTAATTTGGTACATGAACTAACCACCAGTAAGAAATACATTTCTCTTACCTTTATTGGAAAAGCATCCTATAAAGTGGCAAGCTTACTTAAAGACCACTTTAAAGTATCTTTCAAAACCCCCTCCTCATTACATAAGTTATTTGTTCATAATAAAGATAAATTAGATCCCTTTGACTTGTCTGGAATTTATAAATTGACTTGTAAATCTTGCCATTCTTTCTATGTGGGACGCACATTTCGAAATTTCAAGATCCGTTTAAAAGAACATTTGCGTTGTCTTAACCAAAATACAACAGGATTTTCACATTTTGCCAACCACCTACTGGACTCAAATCACGACTTCGATTCAACTGAAGGTTTCGAAATCCTACATAGTTCCTACCATAGATTTACTCTTAATAGCTTCGAAAGCCTCGAGATATTGAGAAATTTAAAATTAAATCCTGTTGGTTGCTTAAATGCCCAGATAATGTCAGAAACTCCTCCAGTTTTCTCAACACTAATCTAAATTTATCGTTCTAACTTCCTTTTTAACCTCCCCCTTTATTTCTATTCACATATTTCCTTGCAAGGGGTACATTTCAGTAAGTAATTTCTTCCCACAAAAAACCAATGTGCATGTTTAAGGACTAGGTTAAGTTGTGTGTTTTCACATCTGTCATTTTCTTCTTCTTTTATTTTTCAGTTGCTTCACAACAGTTAACCCAGTCATTTCTTCTTCTTTCTTATTTTATCCTACAACATCACATACACTTGGTGATTGGTTCATGGCCCAAATCTTATATAATAAATAATAAATATTTCTTCACTCATAGTTTACATCTTATTACCTATACCCTGTCATAAGTTTATCCAAGAATTTTTCGTTAGTACTTACCACCACCTGTAGAGGCCTTAACTTGACAGGTCTCCTTTCAAAAATGTTAGATTTTTATAAAAAACAGCAATGTTGCTTAAAATAGGCCTTATCTTTTAATCTGTTTAATGTATGTGATTTGTTTTTGTATAGTCTTGAATATTTTAAAATTTTTAACTGTTTATATCGACTAATATTTGTTTTTCAAATATTTTTAACTTTTTATAACTTGTAACATTGTTTTGTTTTACAATTTATTTCATCCCCCACGTTTTGATGAAACTTGTCTGTAGTATTCCCTAGTGGATGGAGAGTATGGTGAGTTTTTCTATTTTTTACTATTTTATATATTGTCGGCTCAAAGTCAACACACCTTACACCACATATTCTCCTTTCCACTAGGCGAGCCTGAAGATGAAGTGATGATACTTCGAAACCGGTCGCACTCAATGTTTTGTTGAATAATTAAACATTGACTTTCCTTGTGAGATATAAAGGACTTTTTCTCCCCCTTTCACCTTAAAATTACCTCAACTCACACATGGCTATCCCCCTTGTCAATAAAAAATAAAAAGTTACTCATGACAATTGTTTGGAACTTCTTCAAATGTGACTCAAAGTTTATAACTAGATAGATTGTGGCTTTAACTGGAAAATAAAAGCATAAAAAAATGTATACATTATATTAAGAAGAAAAAAAAATGAATTCATAGTAAACCGTTAGCCAACTATTTTATATTCACCAAGCTTTGCATTTCCACTATTTTTGCACAAAGACAGTCTGTCCCTAATTGCTCCCTCGCGAATAACTTTTCTTACACCACCCATAAAAGTTAATACCTTCGGAATTCTGGATATTTTTAAATCGAATTCTTAATTTTCCGCTTGGTCTCTAACAACCCTAGAGGGACTGAATCATATTCTACGTGGAAGCAGTTTCAATTCTAAGATGCACTCGACAATTGTGGCTGGAATTTTCTTAAAAACCATAAAGCGGAACAGTAACTTTATCTTTTTATATATACATGTTATTTCAAAATATTATGTCAAATAAACAGGTCATAAAGTGTCTGGAATAATAAAAATGTTATTCCACAATTAAAAAAGTGAAATAAAGGACCTCAGCCGATAAGTGCATAACACTTGTTTAGGCATAATTAAAACATAATATCGATGGCTTAGAGCACAAATGTTGTATGTCCAAAAATGTCATTTTGAGTAAAATCGATTTGAAAGTTGGAGGTAACTATGATTAGCTGTATAATTTCTATTAGTATTACTTTACTGAATGGTAAACCTATTTAAGTAGACGTACTATATTTGGTAACCATAAAGATTTCATCATGAAGGATATAGAATCCTACCTATTCCATTTTCTACAAAAATGGACATACAACATGTGTGCTTTAAACCAACGATATGTAGATAACCATAATTATGGTAATAAGACAACTAATAATTACAATAGCTAAAATAATAGAAAATAAAAAGGTAAATATGAAAATAAAAAAAAACTATCTAAGATGAAGTTTAAAACTCGAAAAACAATTTTTAGGTAAATGTAGACGCTTTTTCTGTCATTTCTGTTATTAATTCATAATCCGTTAAATATTGGAAAAGTAAGAGTTGCAAGAGGAGGGCAAATCATTCGTTTTAAAAATGTTTATTGTTAATTATATTTCTTGAAATTATTAATGAAAACAGGCCATTTAAATATATAAGGCAGTGGTCGCCAACTTGTCGATCGCGAGCTACCGGTAGCTCGCGGAGGCAATTCTGGTAGCTCTCACAACGATTTTAATTTAAAAAATACAAAAATCGGAGAAGCTTCCGAAAATTCCACAAAAATATCTAATTGTCATATTATTAAACATAAATAGCGGCAACGTTGCGGTGAGTGATCTGCCGCAGACGCCATCAAGCTAGAATCGGCTAGAACCGACCAGCCGGACCAGCGCGTTAGTGTTCGAGAACGATCAGGATTGCTTTGAACGGGATAAATACGCACGGCGCGGCGACATTGCGCTTAGTTTAAAACTGAACGCGTAACCAACGTCCAGCGGTTGGGTTAGTAGAGAACAAAAAAAAATAATATTATGGCAAGCAGTTGTAAGAAGGTATGGGAATTCGGAATGGGAAGAACAATACTTTTTTACAGAAGTTAAAGATAAAAATGTGTATTTGTTATGTAATACTTCGGTCTCCGTTGCTAAAAAAAGATATATTGAGAGACATCATAAAACTGTACAGGGTTATTCATTATAAATTACCCACCCCTTAGCATCGTTATTATTACCTATAGAAAAAAAAGTTTTAAATAAAAGTTGTGTGGTTATTACTAAATATCGTTAAAATGCTATCAAAAATACAGTAGCGTGCAGATTTTAGGGGATACGCAGGAATAATTTTTTTTTATTAATGGGATACCCTGTATATTATTTATTTTTTGGAATGATCCTTTCTTTCTGATTTTAAAAATATATATATTACCCCCACTGTATGTCGTTTTTTAGGTAATAAACGTCAAGTATCTTAGTTAAACTTACCCAACCCTTATCATCGTTATTATTGCCTATAGATAAAAGTTTTAAATAAAAGTTTTGTGGTTATGACTAAATATTGTTAAAATGCTATAAAAGATACAGTACCGTGCAGATTTCAGGGAATACGAAAGAAAACATTTTTAATGATACACCCTGTATATTATTTAATTTTTGGAATGATTTTAAAAATATATATATATGTTACCCCTATCGTATGCCGTTTTTGAGGTACTAAACGTTAAATATCTTAGTTAAACTGTATATATGGAAAAGCTAACATTATTAAACTAAACTATGAAGATGACAACTATTATGATTGACAAGTGAGAATTATTTAATTAAATAAAATGGTTTACAGCGAGGAAGAAAAAGTACAAATATTTACTTGTTATATAAAAAATAACAAAAATAAACGTGCAGCACGAAGAGATTATAGAACGTTGTATCCAAATCGTCCAATACCATCAGAAAATACGTTCAAAAATATTTACCAGAAGGTGAATAATACTTCTAGTTTTAGTAGAAAAACCCGTGTAGTTCAAGCAAACCAGGAAGAAAAGTTAGATATACTGCTTCATTTCGAAGGTAAACCCATCCATATTTATTCGCGTATAGACGTTTTTGAAACATTGTTTTCTTTTTTAGAAAATTCTAAATGTAGTATAAATAATGCCGTCGATCAATTAGGAAAAACTTATTTCAAAATTCAACGTACGTTAATAAATAACGAATACAGATCATATAAAATTTTACCCGTACAAATTTTAACAGAGAATCATAAAAGAAAAAGTTTAGACTTTTGTCGCCAGATGATTCAAAAGTTGGATGAAGATCCCGATTATTTTAATAAAATATTATGGACTGATGAATCATCCTATTCTACGGCAGGAGTTTTTAATAGGAAAAATCGAAGGTAGTGGGAAAACAAGCACAACAGAAAAAGATTGGTAAAACAAATAAAAAAATCAGGAAGAAAAAACTGTTAGCGTTTGGTGTGGAATTTTTAGAAACAAAATAGTTGGGCCTATATATTACGATTATAATTTAACTGGAATTACCTATCTGGAAATACTTATTCCAGAAGCAGAAGATATTCTTTTACAGAATTTTCCGGAAGCCAAACTAGATCATATGATTTGGATGCAAGATGGAGCAACTCCGCATAGTGTCGCACCCGTTAGAGACAATTTTTATAATGTATTCCCAGTATGGATAGGGAATAATGGAACTATCAAATGGCCACCTAACAGTCCGGATTTGACCCCTATGGATTCATTTGTTTGGAGATATATAAAAGACATTGTCAATAGCAATAATGATAATAATAGTATTGAAGCCAATAAAGATAGGATTCTACTTGAAATAAACAATCTGAATATGAATAATGAAGCCATTGCCAGGGCAATTATAAATATAAGAAGATGTTATCAATTATGCATTAATAATAATGGTGGACACATCGAACATCTTTTATAAGTTATTTCCTAAATAAATCTTTTTTCTTTATTTTGTATATTTTTCCTTACTCTAAACCATTTTATTTAATTAAAGAATTGTCACTTGTCAATCATAGTTGTCATTTTCATAGCTTACTTTAATAATGCTTTTCCATATATTGGTTTAACTAAGATATTTGACGTTTAATACCTCAAAAACGGCATACGCTAGGGGTAACATATATGTTTTTAAAATCAGAAAGAAAGGGTCATTCCAAAAATTAAATAATATATAGGGTATACCATTTAAAAAAAAATATTTTGTATTGCCTGAAATCTGCACGGTACTGTATCTTTTATAGCATTTTAACAAAATTTAGTCATAACCACATAACTCTTATTCAAAACTTTTTATCTATAGGCAATAATAAGGATAATAAGGGGTGGGTAAGTTTAACTAAGATACTTGACGTTTATTACCTAAAAAACGGCATACAGTGGGGGTAACATATATATTTTTAAAATCATAAAGAAAGGATCATTTCAAAAAATAAATAATATACAGGGTATCCCATTAATAAAAAAAAAGTATTCCTGCGTATCCCCTAAAATCTGCACGCTACTGTATTTTTGATAGTATTTTAACGAAATTTAGTCATAACCACACAACTTTTATTTAAAACTTTTTTTTCTATAGGCAATAATAACGATGCTAAGGGGTGGGTAATTTATAATGAATAACCCTGTACATTCTAATTTTGAAAAATCATTCCCACTACATTCTGCCGCCAGAAAGGAGAAACTGAAACAGTTAAAAAAGCAGTTAATTGGACAACAATCAATATTTTTAAGAACAGTCAACAAAAATAAGGCTGCAACTGAAGCATCGTACCGTGCGTCCCAGATAATTGCACAAAAAAAGAAACCTTATGAAGACGGGGAAATGATAAAACAGGCGTTTTTAGAAGCTGCTGATTCGTTATTTGCCAACTTTAGAAATAAAGACGAGATAGTTTCAGCTATAAAATCTATGCAACTTTCTGCTAATACAGTGATGAGACGTGTAGAAGTAATGAGCAATGATATTTTTTTACAGTTAAGAACTGACTTAGATAACTGTGTTTATTTTTCACTTCAACTCGATGAATCAACAGATATCGTTGACACTGCCCAGATGGCCGTGTTCGTCAGGATGGTTTTTAGTGATTTTACGATTAAAAAAGATCTTTTGAAGTTTATTCCACTGAAAGGACACACTACTGGACAGGAGTTGTTTTCTCATTTAAAAAATATTATTTCTTCCGAGAAAATTCCAATATCGAAAATGGTAGGCTTGACAACCGATGTCGCTCCAGCTATGGTGGGTTGTGATAAGGGTCTGGTGGCGTTATGTCGTAAAGATGAAACTTTTCCGCAATTTCTCTGTTACCACTACATTATCCATCAGCAAGCATTATGTGGAAATTTCCTGAAACTAAACAACGTTATGAAACTGGTGAACAAGATTAGAGCTCAAGCGTTACAAAGAAGATTATTCAAAACCTTGGCCGATGAAGTTGACTGCCAATACGGGGACCTACTTCTTCACTCTGAAGTCCGATGGTTAAGTAGAGGACGGGTGCTGAAACGTTTTAATGATGTCCTATCTGGCATAGTTCAATTTTTCAAACAACGCGATGAACCGACTCCGAAACTAGAAAATTCAATCTGGCTTACAGATTTTGGTTTTCTCGTGGACATTACAGAGAAATTAAACGAACTTAATTTGCAGCTTCAGGGGAGAGACAAAGAACTAGCGGAAATGATTTCTGATATAAAAGCATTTATCAAAAAGCTGGAGTTTTGGGAACAAAACCTAATTAACAGCGATGCCAAGCATTTTCCTATTCTTTCAGAAAAAATATCTCAAAATCCATTAGAACTTTATGACAGCAAATATCATGTAGAAATAGTTTCTACCCTGAAGAATAACTTCAAAAATCGTTTTAAGGATTTCAACGAAATGGCTTTAGTAGCGCAGTTTGTTGTTTCACCCTTTATGGAAATTGATATCCAACAGTTTGCAACTTGTGTTATGCAGAACTTTGGCGAAGACATCGCTGCAACAGAAATGGAAGTAATTGAATTTCAAAATGATTTAGCCTTAAAATCGTTAGTCTCAAGTACCAAATGTATCTGGCCTATTGTAAGTAAAGACAAATATTCAGTTCTATGCTGTGTTGTCTTGAAAGTGAAAGCATTATTCAGTTCAACTTATTTGTGTGAATCTTCTTTTTCCAATATGAAGTTTATTAAGAACAAATATTGCAATCGTCTTACAGATGAACATTTGGATAATTATATTCGAATGGCTGTATCAAATTATACTGCAAACATTAAAAAAATTATCGATGCGTCTGAGTGTCAGCCTTCTCATTCAACGTGCTTTTTTATTTTTCAATGTTTATGTTTATGATAATGCGTTACTTTTTTGTTGTTATTATTAACTATTTTTAATTCTTACGTGACATGCCGTTGTGGCTGGATAAAAGTTTGTGTTTATTTTTCAAACACCTTCGTTTGGTAGGTAGGAATGTAGCTATGAACAAGTACGTACTAGTAATATTAGATATTTTGTTATTAGTTTATTATTAGTACCTATGTAGTATGTATTACCAGTTAAATAGTAAAATAAATACATATAATGATAAATTAACTGTGGATTATTTCATTTACATTGCGTTACGTGGCTTCCGTGTGGGTAGCTCGCTGTTTATTCCAAAATTAACAAAGTAGCTCAACACATTGAGAGGTTGGCGACCACTGGTTTAGACATACGATACTTTTTTAGGTCAAAGCTTTTGACAAATATATGCGTAACCTAAAAAATCTCAAAAATGAGTTACTATTGTCTTCGTTGCATGGGTTAATTGGCAACATCAATCATCTGTAAATGGAACTAGCAAAATGGTAAAGAATATTAATAAGAGCCATTCCATTATAGTCTTATCATAATTATAATTATTTTATAAAAACAGTTTTCTCACAAAGATCAAATTTATTTTAACGCCTTAGAAGTATCTCAATTTAGTAATATCGTTTTTTTATTATTCTCTTTAAAGCATATCTGATAGCTTTTCATTTGCCGATTTATTTTTAGAGTCCAGTAAAAATAATTAAACTATAGATTATTATCATTAACGAAGTGTGTTAAATTAGGAAAAATACAAGAACACCACCATAAAAATTTTAAGTATCACCTACCTATCGGAGATAATAATTTTTTTATTGTATGGCCCTCTGCACATATATTTTTTTTTTTGAAGATTTTTAAAACATATCACAGATATAATTAATCGTCATTACCCCGTTAATAGTATACTATTAGCTAAAAACAGACCAACGGGGCATAACAATTAAATCATTAAAACATTCTCGAAAATCGGACCATACGTGTGTGGTACCAAACCATGAAGTTAACCAGCATTTTAATAAAAACCTCTTTTTTGCAAAATTACTACCATTCTTTTGTAATTTATTCATAATATAATGTGCAAGAACTTTTATAAAACTTCCAGGTATTTATTATGGGCTGAAACAGCTTGAAACTTTTAATTATATACAATAGAGTTCCATACAAAATACGTCTTGTCAAAAATATATAGTAAAGTAATATATAATGTTTGAAATATGCAAAGCAGAAAATCGATAGCCCCAAGTGGAAACTTAAATTTCAAACATCGGTAAGTTATACTTAATACACCCAGTTGCAAATAGTTTAGATTAACTTAAAAATAAATTGCCGTGGTGAGAAACGTTTTTATTCATTTTTAGCTTTTTTTTCGCCTTCAAGGGTGCTCTGCTAATTTCTTACAAAAATATTCAACTAAATGTAATTATGTATCCCCAGTTAATTTTCATAAAAACACATTATTTTAATATTACATAAATAACATAAAAATATAAATTTAATTTTAATATTTTTATTTTCATACGTGTTAATCTATATTTTTTTGTACATCATTGTTCTCTGGCTGATCGCGTCTTTGTGTCACAGTATACCTAAGTATACTGTGTCTGTGGAGCACTATGATGAGTGAGACTAACACGAGTGAGACGATATGCCGAATGCATATAGCTAAAAAGAGAAGACAACAGGCCAACAGATCCTTCAAACTGTCAAAGAACACATTAATTGGCGCGTCGCTTACAAACAAGGTTGCCAAACCAGTGTTGCCAGTCTAGTACAATTTTCAAACAGCTACATTCGTTTAGAGTAAGGATTATATTTTAATATTTTATCATTTCATTTCTTTTATTTTGCATAATAATTATTTTTCTTTAATTATATTTGACCATAAATATAAGACACGAGAAACTGGCTGAACACTAGTTCTTTATTGGTCTTAATAGGTTGGAAACATTTTTCGTTAGAAATTTGACAGTTCTGTGATCGAACTGTCACTTTTTTTTTTAAATAAATTTTTTTCGGCCCTTTCCGATTTGATTTTTGGAAGAAGTTGGCCGTTGGGATTTAGCTCCGCATAATGTTAAATAGTGTTGAGTGATAATTAGTTTCCGAGCTTTTTGTTTTGTCCAAGGGCCCCCGTGGCAATGTTTATGTTACTTTTATTTTGGATGAACTTAGTTTTTGAGCAAAATTTGAGGCAATTGAGTCGCCGAGAGATACTTTCTTCCACGTGTTGCTGGATCCCGGTAGCAAAGAAGTCATTTCCTTTGCTGCTCCTGCATTTTCTTTGTCTGACAAAACACTCATATTTTAATATATATAGGGTTCTTCCCGTGAATGAACAAGGGAACCACATCAACCGTGGGTGGTTATTCTCAGAAAGCTACAGAATGGAATTCTGTCTTGCCAATATGCTAGTCCGTTTTATTTACCCTGCGAAGCAGAGATTCCCTTTTTATTTCAAACGTTCTTACGATGGTCCCGTGCCCCAAGCAGTCCTGTAACATGATGAGCTTCGGTGTGTAGTGTGTAGCCTAACAGAGGGCTCTTTCTAGTGCCGCTGTCAGACCTAGGATTATATTTTGGTATTTATTATTTTTTCTTTAATTTTAACAATATGTTCGCAATGTCTAATTAGACACTTATATTTCTGTACCATCCGTGAATAAGTAGATAAGTCAAATTTTAGTAAAAACAAGATATCTACATATACCTATAGTGCTCTTGCCTTTCTGTCTGAGGAATAAATGTGTTTCATAAATAAATTAAAAAAAATTTGTGCTGTTTATTTATACTAGAATAAGTCATTTTTTTCCAGTAATATAATTTGACAGGTCATTCATTATATATTTACATTGTTGGGTGCATAATTAAGATCCTATTACTAAAAAAAAAACCAAAAAATTTCTTACATTGTGGTTTTAGGTGATGAGTTTATCAAATTTTTAACAATTTTTTGTCTTTTAAAGGGAGTTAAAGATTGAAGTTCCCTGTATTGTATATTTTCATCCCAGTGATATTTAATGATACATATTTAATTAAATTTCAAAAGTTCCAAAGGCTATTATTACCAGAACCTGTTTGATTTTTAAAAATATAGGAGCTAATCATACCTTTTCATTAGCCTTCTATTTTTCTTTTCAAACTTCGAAATTCCCAATGTAGGGAACTGAGATAAGGGCATATTTTCTTGTAGTTCTTGTAGATCAAAATAAAAACGTATGTGTGGTCAATACCTCCGTGCGTTACAGAACCATTTATGTCTTTTAAGTACACACATTTTCATGATTTTTGACTGATACAACTTTTGAAATTCAAAAGCGAGTTCTCTTTCGACACCTTTGAAATTACTACCGTTATCGCTATAGATTTCATCAGGAAAACCACGTCGACATCCAAATTGCATCAAAATATTAATGAATACATTAACGAGATAGATAATACTGTGTTTAATGAACTACTTTTGTTTTAACACACTCAACTACAATTTTATGAGAAATTCTCAAATATGCTACAGAGAACACATGTACCGGAATGTCGCTTAATTCTCAATCTAAAGTAAAATATTGTTTGGGAATGATTATTTTTTGTAGAATTGTTTAAATTTGTTCTTTGTGCTGAACTGTCAATTTGGTTGTGTGGCAATAAGCTCGCTAGCATCCGTTGATACTACAAGTTTTCTTTTTTCTAAAGATTTTAAATTGTGAAATGGTGTATCTAGCCAACGTTTGTCAGCAGAAAAAGCCTCAGATATCTCCCACCATGACAACAAATACAGTTTTTGATGTCTACATTTGTTGTCAAGGTAATGTCTTGCACAGATTGTCTGTCTAAAAAGTTTATTTTTTTTTTTATAGTTACATAAACATTTTTTAAAACCACACAAAAATACACTAAAGAACTTAACCTAATCCTTAACATAAATGATCATACAAAATAAAATGTATTGTAGTCTGTCTCACGATAAGTCAAATGCAGATCTTTAATCATGTTACGCACAGCACTGATGTTTTTTGAAACAATAACCAATTTCGGCCGACCTTGAGTGTAACATTTTGAGTCATTGGTAGTTGATGGTGTTAAAAATTAAGTAGTTCCTAATATTATTTAATAAATGTGTTAGTTCTTGGCTTAGTAAATCTTTTTTTTTTGGCAAGATATAAGTGCCAGTAATGACGTGATGGAATAACAATAAATATTTCCTTATGTTTGGACTTACCTGGTTAAGATCTGGCCAGCTGGCAGTACTGGAACTTTTATACAATAATGAGTTAATCTGATGATGGGCAAAATATTCCCAAATCATCGATCGATCGATTACAAAAATCGAAATGAGTAAAATATTCAAAAACCATTAATATGAGTCAATCCGCAACAAAATAATTAAAGCTAATTGCAAAAAGACTCTTTTTACTCATGGGCAATTTGAACCGTTACTAACAGACATATATAATTTAAGAACTAGTTACAGTTAATTTTTTTTAAAGAATCCTTTCCATAAATCCTACGAAATAGCCTTAAACTCACTAGATGCATGTTGAAATCGTAGGTGTACCTTATAGAACAATGCTGGAAGGTTCTTACGGTAAACCACACTTTTATACACTTTCTCGATATATATAATTTTGATGTATTGCAATAAGTATTTTAAATGCGCCAGTTTTCGAAGTGAATTCAATCGAATCTAAATCAGTTTGTAAGTGCGGGTTTGACGGCGGTTGCGTGTAATTTTCTATCCTCATCCATTTCTTCGACCATTAAAATCCAGCGGCGAATTTTAGAAAGCCCCAAGAGATATCTGTCAATTTGTGAATTACGATATCCAATAGACGGATAGATGATAATACTGATCTGAATTGAACGTTCGGTGGTATACGATACTAGTCAGTTATACACTGTAGATCAATGCTGCAATTTAATTTCTTTTTTTCAACTTCAAGTTGGCAAAAACTCTCGCATTTATTATTTAAAGATGTATCCATCTTTTATGGTTTTATATTATTGATGAGAGTATGGAAAGCCAGATTATCAAATCAACGGAAAATGTAAATAGATTTTCAAAAACACTTACTGATTGAACAATTATTTTATATATTAATACATTTTTGTTGTAATAAGAAAACCGTTTTCTATTTATTTTTTCCAATAACCAGTATTTAAAAAAACTACTTCCCAATATTTTACTTTAAAATAATTTTACATTCGGATATTTAATTTGTTAATTCAAATAAGGCGTTTTTCGTTGATATCTAAATACTTTAAATATTTTTATCATGTATTTTTTAAATATTTAAATATTTGAAGTTTTATTTCAAAATTTTCGAATATTTAAATCTTTTGGACAAATAAATATTTTCGTGCAATCGCCTTTATGTCTTTGATTTCACTTTCGCTGCACGTCCACCTTGAAAACTCGAGAAAGTAACTAGAATGTTTGGATTCGGAAACATATCTATTTTAGAATGATGCCTCTTCTATAATTTCTTCTTTGGAAAGTAAAATGTCTTTCACGGAAACTAAAGTTTCTTCTGATGCGTCCTCTATAAAAATGATATTTCTTCGATAAAAACCTATTTTCTAGCCTTACGGACAACTCATTAAAAAACCAGTTTATAGAGCTTTTAAAGAGGAATTTAACAATGCAAAGCACTTCTTCACTCAAGCGAAATAGAACTCAAAGGTGTCAATGTAAATGGGGATATAAACCAAAATAAATTATTTCAATTGCTGATAAAGATTATGGGGCAGTGGAAGATGTCGTAAATGAAGAGGAACAGAATACTCGAAAAGAAAAGCTCCAGAATATCTTAAAAAAAAACAATTTCAGATAAAATTAATTTAGAAATAATTACAAGAGGGCAACATTTAAATCCGCTATGGCATCAGGAACAACAGTATAGGCTGACTGCATCTAATTTTGGAATGATTTGTAGATTGCGAGAAACGACGGACCGTCTTACAGCGTCGTTCAGACACTGCAGCTCTTAACTCTTAACAAAACCACTTTTATGTTAAAATTCAATCTAAAAATCCTATTATCTTGCCCTACAGACAACACAGCATGAATTAGTAAAACCCAGTTTGTAGAAATTTTAAAGTTAACCACTTCTTCCTAGTTTAAACGTTAGTCAAGTTATTTAACAAAACAACTGATATCGAAAAAGATGTTATACTTGGATGACCGCTCTTTTGGATGCCCTACACGCTCCGATATGGTTTGCAGGCCAAAACGCACAGTTCTGATCTAAAGAAAGATTTAATCAGCTCATTTCACTCTTCATCATCACATTAGACAAAAGATGAGAGGTCAGATGTGAGTCAGATCGAGCACTTCATTTCACGTTGAATTATGGACTGTACAGTTCAAATCTAATAAAAATCGTAGTGTGTAGGGCCTCCTTTAAACTAAATGAAATACCAATATGGTATGTTTCTGCAGGTGTTTGTGACAGTCAACAAACCGTTTGCAAATTGCTATTTACTGCAATCGGCATAGTGCTTTTTTTAGTTCCTTACCAAATTTCTAAAAAAAAAAATGAAAAATGAATCTTCAAATTGTAATATTTTACATAGATTTAACCTTTTCCTACACGTACAAATTTTTTTTTAGAAAAGGACAAAAATAATCTTTAAAAGTGGGGTACTACGAAACCCTTGCATGCTCTGCTCTAAGGAATAGTGATTGGGATTACAAAAAATGTCTTTATATGTCAAAATGAGAAAACAATATATTTTTATAGTCGTGAAAACAGTGATTCTTAAACATTTTCATGAAAATTTGAAATAAAGAACGACTAATACGAAATTTGCAACCACCTCAAGTATGGCTCACTTAAGATGTTGCACGTTTGCTTTGGCATGGTAGAAAAGGCATTAAAAAGCCATCGGACGACGACAATGTCCGGCGAGAGGTGACAGCGCGGTGCCGTTTCATCCCCTCGCCTTCTCCAATCAACCCCTGCTAAAAAACTCGATCAATACATAAAAATTTCATATTGAAAATGATTGAGGGCAAAGACGACGGTCAGGGGGAGGTGGGAAGGGGAGCGCGGAGACGCCAGCTCCATTTTCCTCTTTCTTATTAAACTATTTTTCTTCTCTCGGTGAAACTTTATTATTCTCAGAAAACTACTTTATTCCTTAAAGTCAGAAAAGTTGCCTGGGATCAAAAAGTATTAATTAGGTTTGAGTGATTCGAAGTTATAAGGACCGAGAAGGACTCGGGAACCTTTTATGAACTTAATAAAACTGCAAGAGTTTAAAGTTTGCGAGAGGTCGGATCGATATTAGTGCATTATGGGCGAATTAAAAATTCTGATTCGATTAGAAATATGGTAGAGCTCTGGAAAGCGTATAAAATAAAGTATCAAGTTTAAGGACGACGTAAAACGTTCTATGTTACTGTCTGCGAAATATGAAGTCTTAAAATCTTTAAATTATTTTAGTACAGTTTGATAACAAGTTTTTTACTGTTTTATACATTTCGTAATAAGTTATTTTAAGGAAATCAAACCAGATAAAATAATTTTCTATATTAAAAATTGTTAAAAAGTGACAAAATTATCTACTTTGTTGCATAGTGCGAAACATCAAACGCAGGAGTATAAAAGCTGAGCTCTCATAACAATACAACAAGCGAAGTGAAAATTGTAATATTTTAAAATTGACCTTTTAAAAATGTTATTTTGAATGATGACATCCTGTATAAACAATCTGTTAAAAATTACTAGAAAAATACGTTATAAAATGATATTTCATATCTTATAACTCATCAACTAAAATATCAACGTTGAATTTTCAACCAATAACGTTTTCTATACCATACAACGTTAAATTTACGTTGAAAAAACGGGTGTGTACTCATCGGGTTAACGTGCTTAAAAAGATATCTCCATTTTATTTCCTACCCACTCATTGAAACACCTCTAAAATTTGATATTTCTCAAGTAGAAAAAAGAACTACACGAATAAAAACTTCTTATCTCTCCGTCTGGCATAGAAGTTTTTTGGAAGCGTCATAAAAACTAGCGCGCAATAATTATTCCTACCAAAAGCAACCCCTTGAGAATTGAATATGTGAAGGAGGGCACACGGCGTAATTTTACTAGAGCGCCAAATGGTCCTGAAACATAGATAACTTAGACAAAGAACGAAATGCGACCTTCCGCCCACCCCTGCCCCGTGTCTGCGACATGTAATTTGCATATTTATCGCCCTTCTCCGTGACAGTGTAACCCCCTAAAGAATTCTTTCTTTAACTTATATGGAGAGCACACTATCAAAGTTATTGCGCTTTCCTATTATCATTCTATCGTGCGGGAAGGTGAAAAATTAAAGGCATCTAACACCTGGTCTTTTCTCTCTAATGTTGATGATGATGGGATTATGTAGGGTGTTCGGTCCAGAAGGGAGCAGTTTGGTCTTGTACTTTTAAGTAGTAGTCGAGAGGTCATAAAATACAAACGAGGCAGAAAAAACTGTCTTCGAAACTATGAATATTATGAGTAGGCAGTTTTGAATTAAAATTGTATCTTAAGGACGTCACAGCACATGATTTAAATTTGAATTTTAATTAATCCTTTGCTACACTCTTTAACCTCCATATTTTGTCAATTATATCGTAAAAGTCTTTCAGCAAAATAATATACACAAACGTACTTTTATTTAGTTCTCAGTTAAGTTGGTCTGATAGAAAAGAACTGTAACACCGCGTCTTTGATTTTGATTAATTTTTTCAACATTTGTACATTGACAATAAAATTTTCTAATAAAAGAATATCTCCCATAGAACCGAAAGCGTTGCTAATAATTAAAGCAGCAATAAAATATTTTCCGATTTTTCCGGCCAATTCGAAGAAGATGCGGAGATAATCCACTCCGAAACATAAATCATGAAAATAAGGTATAAATCATTAAACAATGTGGGTAATTCGGGGGCTAGCAGAATGAAATTAAAGCACACCTTAATAACTTCATAAATATCTATAGAGAAATAATTTGGAATGGAAAGCACGACCGGAGTTCCTCATATTGTGTCGGCCCGGCCCGGAAGATTAATGTTTCCGAAACGTTTAGTCGGGGGTGGCGAGTTCGACCCATGAATAAAACAATGCATCTCGGCGGCGGCGGTGGAGCCGGCCAGAAGAGGGTGGCGGTAATCTTCTTACCGGAGGCGCGTTGGAGATCAGGTGGAGGGTGTGTATGACAGTACTAAATTATGTTTAGATTTGGCTGTGTAATAAAAGATGGAAATTGGGGAAGAAAATGCTTAGCTTTTTAGAATAAAAATGTAAGTTTTGAAATAAAATATACAGGTTGGTGAGAGTTTTTATTTTAAATTGTAATTCACCATCTTAAAGATCATTTACAACCCTAATAAAATAAAACACTGACAGTATTTTACCTACATCTATACTGAGACTTATATTCTGTTATTGTGAATCCCCAATATTTTGCTTACGAGCCGCCACTGTTCACCCAGAAGTATTTTAGCCTGTCTTAGTCCAAAAAAAGATTGTTCCAATTATTGGTTCTTCTACTGTCCAATTCTTTTTTAATCGTTAATGCTGATACTGCAGAACGGCTCAGATGCTGCAGAGGGTGTTTGAGCCCCTTTCCTTGCAAGACTATCTGCAATCTGCACTCCCGGGACCCAAGAGTAACTGTATTTTCCTCGACTTGCAATCTTTAGGTGAGGAGACACCTCTTCACAATCCCATGCTTCTATGGGAACTGCTCAACAAATTACCCAATGCCTATAAAACCAGCTATACGGAATACGTTTATAAGGTCTAACCAAAACTCAAATTATTACACTTTGCTATCTGGTTGGATAGGATAGCAAACATTTTTTATCAAGTTCAAACTCTAAAAGCAACTGATTATGATAAAGGTCACAGTAGGGGTGACAGACGATATAATATACAGGGCGCGACAAAAAACGCCAAATTCACAACCTAGTACGGAAACTAATAGATTATTGATCCAGCTTTGTGATCAAGATCAATATTTTGTGACCCATTCTACTAGTAGATTAGTAATAGATCCACATGCACACCGCAAGATTTTATAAAGGGATAACGCAACTTTTTTATTTTTTGGTGTTTGATGTCTGCAGTAGTAGCTTTGAAGTTTTTTTTTTGTGCCCATATTGCGACTTTATTAGTCAGACTACAATTATATTTAATTAAAATGGTTCTTTAACAAATAGGGAGGAAAAGTCAAAGATTGAAAAGGAACAATAGTTCAACTCGTTCGTAAACTATCGGCACTAAGTTTAGTGATCCACTGGACTATTATGTAGAGACTTAATTGTAAGCTTGCCAGACCCGCATATGAAATAATAGGAATCCACCCAAAAATCTGAACGTTTAAAGAAACAATATGTCAGTTTAGTATATATTCCACTGATTAAAAGTACCTACATTGTCATGTGATGATTTCCAATTTAACTGAAGAGAAAAACATTGCATGTATTCAGGTAGTAAATATTATGTAAGTATGTAAGTAAATATTATGACTAGTCTAACTTTTACAAGCACCATGTTATGCAGTTCAATTTCCTCCAATATAATTAAACAGCATTAAAAGAAGACATTTTTAATAGCTAAAATAAAAAATTCGAATGATCCCTCGTATAGAACCAATATAATTTCTTGGTTTATTCTCACCAGCAGCAGCAGGAATGTCTAATTGCTTGTAATTTTGTAATTACTGGGTTATCGGCTCTACAGGATCTCAACTGCATACTAATTGCAGACAATTCAGGAATGTTTACATTGCTATAACCGATAACTTTAATATTATTATTAGGCAGTAGGTTAGAAGATTCAATATTAATATTCAAGGACAGTCCATTAAATTATAATAAACGTTGGAAAGAACCATTAAACTTGGACTAAAGACGGTCACTTATCGCGCAACTTTACTAATACGCAATTATAGTAAGGGGCCTATATGGCAGAAAAATATAAATCTGGATCTCAAAGCCAAATAGTATTAAGTCCACCTTTTTTTCATTTTCAAGTGTTTGGTTACTCCTCCATAATTTTTCCTGCTTCCAACTAGAATCACAGAAACAACATCTACAATTATAGATTACGTAGTCTCTGATTTTAAACCCGTTGATGTAGAGCACCAAGTAATTAGCTCAGGTCTCTCAGACCACGAAGCAGTATTTGCCAAATTTTTGATACCCCGTACAGCTCCAAAAAAAGACCGTCAGCTAGGTAGAATTTTCTCTAAGCATAATTTCAAAAATTTCTATAATTTATGTCTAACTACTGATTGGAATGGTCTTTCTGAAGATATTGACTCTAAATTTTTAGACTTCTTAAATAAAATAATTATGTGTTTCAATACAGCTTTCCCCCTTCGCCCCATTAAAACTAAATGTCATAAATCTTGGACAACTAAAGGAATAAGAACATCATCTAAAAATATGAGGTCACTCATGTATATTAAAAAGTACACAGATAATCCCCTAATATTAAACTATATCAACAACTACAGAATATTGTATCGGAAAATCACCAAATCTGCTAAGAAAAACTATTACAAAAATCGCATCGCAAGAGCTAAAAACTCCTCCAAAGAAACCTGGTCTATAATAAATGACTTAAGGAATAAAACCCGTTCTTCAAACAGTGTAAATCCTAGCCCAGATGAACTAAACAATTATTTCGTAAATGTAAGTAAAAATATCAAATCTAACATAGCTCCGAGTCAGGATGCTCTCTCCTTCCTCCTACCTACTAAAAGGATCACTGAAAGTTTCTTCCTAAGACCAGTAGACAAGCATGAACTAGTGCAAACCATAAACAACATCCAAAATAAATTTTCCTGTGGAATTGATGGCCTGTCCACCAAAATATTTCTAAATATACCGGATGTAGTAATCAACATTTTAACTTCACTGATTAATGAATCCTTTGAAATTGGTCTCTTTCCTAACTGTCTAAAAACAGCTATAATAATCCCACTTCATAAAGGTGGCGACAAAACCAAAACCTGTAACTATAGACCTATCGCGTTATTGCCTACCTTATCGAAGATAGTAGAACGGCTAATGAAAAACCGTCTTTTGCCCTTTCTTTTCAAGCATAACATCCTCACAGCTCATCAGTATGGCTTTCTACCTAAAAAATGCACTAGCGACGCAATGTTTTCCGTTCTTAATGAAATATACACATCACTTAATGATAAACTTTTCACCGCTTCAGTATTTTGTGACTTCGCAAAGGCCTTCGATTGTGTAAATCATGATATTTTAATTAATAAGTTACAAATTTATGGCATACGGGGTTCTCCTTTACAATGGTTTAAAATTTACCTAGAAAATAGAAATCAACAGGTGCGGGCAAATGGTGAGGATTCTACAAATCTAGCAATAAGCAGTGGAGTACCTCAAGGATCAGTATTAGGTCCAATTTTGTTTTTATTATTCATCAACGACATCACAGACTTAAGAATAAGTGGTAGAATTACTTTATTTGCTGATGACACCAGTGTAACCTGGAATAATTATAACATGCAGACATTACAATCTATCATAAGTGAAGATCTAGTGACTATTATGTCCTGGTCTGATTCGAATGGACTTTGTTTCAACACCAGTAAAACTGTAGCATTGTCTTACAGAGGTACTTTACAACCTATAACTTTAAACAATAATCTGATCCAAACGGTGACTTCAATCAAGTTTTTAGGTCTTTATATAGACGATTCTCTAAAATGGTCTGCTCATATAGATACCTTAGCAAAAAAATTATCCTCCGCATGTTTTGCCATTAAATCGGTTTCTAAAGAGCTGACTCCTTCTACTGCATTAATAACCTACTTTTCCTTATTCGAATCTCACCTTCGCTATGGTTTACCTTTCTGGGGTTCTTGTAGCTTATACCTTTTCGAATCTATTTTTAAACTGCAAAAAAGAGCAATCCGCTATGTATTTGGTTTAAGTAGTAGGACACATTGCGAAAATTACTTCAAAAATTTCAAAATTCTAACCCTTCCTGCTCTATTTATTTTCGAATCCGTCTGCTTAGTTCGCAAGCACATTCAAAATTTATCCGAAAGACCGACTCGTAGATATCCTACAAGAAATTTAGAGACTGATGTTTATTTAACAATGCCCACTTCTGACCTATTAAAATATTCCATTACCTACAATGCCAAAAAATTGTATAATAACCTTCCGATGCAATTAAAATCTATAAATACATACGATAAGTTCCGAAGACTGGCTAAAGCTTTTCTTCTAGAAAGACCATATTACACAGTAGCAGAATTTTATAACGTACCTTAGACATTTGAGTTCCACATACAATGGCATTAATTAAATAATTAAATATTAAAGTTTAAATTTAAATTTAAAAATTAAATTAGAATAATTATAATGACGGATATTGCATATCCATTGCAATTGTTATTCCTATTTTGTCTGTTTGTTTCTGTTTGTTTTTTCTGCTGTTTAATTATTTTTATAATATGTTTAGTATTTAAGTTACACGCTTTGTCTATAAAATTTTTGTAAATTTTTTTACGACAATAAAGCATATCTCTCTCTCTCTCTATTGGAGCTAAGTATTAAGTCCATATATATTTTTAAAACCAATATTAAGTCCAATTAAAAATACAGTCAGTCAAAAGTTTCAACAAGCTCTTCTGTAAAATATTGCAAAATATACTCAATACACTTTGGGCTCTAAGGTACAGAAATTAAAGTATCCTAAACAACATCTTAAAAATTTAACGCATCTATATATGATTTAAATATTCTATTTTTATTTCGTCCATTATTTGAAAAAAAAAAAATTAATTTTGTCAAACTATATGAAACTAATTTAATTAAAACCAAAATCCTAAAAGTAACAGTGGAAGTGAGGACAGAGCGCTTGCCTTTCCTGCGAAAAGCATGGGATCAAATCTTTATTTTATAAATTAGTAAAATTCATAAATTATTTTAAAATTAGTTTAGTCTTATCAACCTAAAAATTTTTTTTAAATTTGTAGAACATTACTATTTACTATTTTTATCGAGGGAAATTACGTTTTAGCCTTATTATTTATAAAAACACACGAAATTGTACAACTTATCATTTATTTCTTTAGTAAAGCAGTCTTTAATTCTTAAAAACAAAATGACATTCTTTAGATTCTTTAAATTAACTGTAGTACTGGGTAAAAATTAACAAAAAACAAAATGTAACTTGAATAAAAACCAAATTATTGTTCGAAAATGTCCACTGTTTTAGAGAATTTTTAAAAACATGTATCTCTTTTTAAAGTAATATAACGTATTGTCAATATTAAAATAATTTACAAAAGACGTTGAATATGATTACCAATCTATAATTATCGCAGAAAACAATTTTTCATATATACATACATACTATTTGTTAAAAGACTTAAATAAACATAAGCCCCTTTACTAATATTATACAGAAAGAAGTCCAGACATTACGCGGGCTATTTAAGCTTATAAATTGACTCTGTTGGTCTCAAATGGATACTTTTTTATATAAACTACAAACGAAACATTTTAATACTGCCAGTGTCATTGTTTTTATTTTATTTGTAAATTTTAATCGTTTGAGTTTAATACCAGTTTCACGGTGATTCACGGTTTTGAATTAATTACAGAAGCTACTATAAATATCTTTTATGCTCATAATAATAATAAATAAATAAAAAATCCTTTATTTTTCAAGGAAGTCAAAAGGAGAATCATCTTTCATTGAAATAAAATACTGGGTCTGTCAAATAGATGAATTGAATGAACAAATAATTAAAATATTTAAACTTTAAGTGGCATAATAATTAGTTTACTATTTCTTCTATTTGAGTTTTCTTTCACATACCTCTCCATATCACTGTTTTTGTTTGATATCATTTCTGTTGTGCAACTATATTTTATGCTCGTTACAAATTAAACGCAGCATGTGAAACTGATATCTATTTATTTCTCAATTTAATGGTGGGAACTAAAAATTATATTTAATTAAATAGTTATAAAAATATCGACTCAAATTATTAAAGAGTATTTTATAGTTGCAATTTATAATAGGTTAAATGCTGTGCTGGATAATAAACTTGATACAAAATGAAATCAAGTAAGTACCATTCCAAGTGTGAAGTATATTAATCTTACTTCTATTTTTATTTGTGTTAAATTATACAAATGACAATAAAAGGATTTTATGATAAGATATTATTTAGTTATTGTTTTTGGTTTTTGTTAATAAAAAAATATATATAATGCTTGGCATTCTATTATTTTCTTAATTTTTCTCAGAATAAATAGGTTTCATTCATTTTTACTAAAAATTTCATGTTGATATCGTTTTTGCTGTTTGATTTCTATTTTTTTTATTTTAGCCCCCTTAACTCATCCACAATTTTTTCAAATCAATTGTTTTTGTCCCCTTATAAATTGATATTATTTTTCGTTTTTAGGTGGATTGTTTCTTTAATTTCAACCCCTTTTAAATTCCCCCATTTTTTGTGGATTTTTTTTCAAATTTAAAGGGTTATTTCCCCATACAGAACTTCATTTTTTCCTAAAAATTTCAAGTTAGCAAATTCAGTAGATCAGTTGAGGACAGTTTCCTCTTGCTTTGCCATGTTCTTTTGAGGATCCAGAGAGATAATCTGGCTTTGATGATGTTTTTTTCCAATTAGGGGTTCCAGGTGAGTTTCTTATCTAGCATAATCTTCAGATATTTCACCTTCTCCACAAAAGGAATGGCTTACCCGGACAAGCTTATCGAGCTTCCTTTTCTTGGTGATAACAGTTTTTAAGGGTTTACCAGACATCTGCTCACTCTTGTACCATCTGTTAGTTGTATTTAGGCTTGTTGAAGGATATTTATAGATCACCTCTTCGTATTTTCCATTAATAATAACGTATAGTATTGGAAATTCACCCCCAAAGAGGTCGTCCAGCAGATTAAATACCAGTAGGAGTGAGATTATGCTGCCTCGATGACATCCTCTGGTAGACCTGTAAGTGACTCTCTTTCCCTGCAGTGATAAAATTATGTTCCGATTTTTGATCAAGTTGCAGGTCAGTTTATTGATTCATCTTCTTTTAATATAAGCGAACAGAGACACAATAAGGGCGCTATTGAACACGCCCTCTATGTCTAGAAAAACATTCAGCATGTAGCATAGGGAATGACCTATTTTGTCTACTAGATTATGCCTGCTTGGTAGGAGTTTAATGGAAACGTTCGAAGGCTTCCTTCTCTATCTAGAATTATCTCTAGTGTTTTCAAAAGAAAGGATGTAGGCTAGGAAAAGAGATATCTACTCTACTAGCCTTATGTATTCATAGACAACTTTCACCATCGTCCAACATAGAGGGATATACCTCCACGCAGGGCTTGTTCTAAACAGCCTCACAAGGAACGGTGGCGGGTTCCTCTCCTTTTTTGTAAAAGGGTATGAAATATGCTATCTTCTCCAAATGATTTGAAAGGGGAGAATGAATTCATCGCCCATTTCACAGCGCTTGGAGAGACAACTTGTGCAACGTAGTTCCAGCCCTCCTTCTTGGGTCGTGTGATCGATTCTCCTGGAGAAAGGGGTAAAACTCACCTATTCTCCAAAATTCGACTGCCTGGAAAGTGTTTCTGTAAAAGAATCTCTAACGTTCCCTTCTAGAGTCGGTTCTTCTTTGGCGAGAATTTTGTGAAGTGTGGTGCTTGCAAGTAAATTTGATGTACTCTGATAGAACCTTGCTCAACCTTTATGGTCTTAATGGGTTACACAGATGAAACATTTTAAATTAGTGAATAATAATAATAATAATAATAATAATAATAATAATAATAATAATAATAATAATAATAATAATAATAATAATAATAATAATAATATTTATTGCTTCTAAACCTGAGTTACAGCAATGAGTACAGATATAAAAAAATTAGATCTTAAAACATAAAAACAACATTATTCTTCCAGTACAAAAGAGCGCAATTTTAATATATTCAGCAATTTTCCTAGCTTCAAAAATTGTTATATTTTGCAAAGTATGCAGCAATGAGTTTACATTTTCAAGGCAAGCGATATTTTGCTTCATTGTTGAGTAAATAGGGCAATCAAAAAGTATGTGAAAAAAATTTTAAATTAGTGTCATATATTTGAACAATATGTTCTGTTTACTTAGTCTTATTACTGTTTTTTTTTTAGAACTTCCTCTACGATTTTCAGTTGACTTTTATATTGTACTCCGTTAGAGATTTGCGGTATTTGTCTCAGTAGCCTCTAATTCTTTAGCTTGATTGAAAAGAAATTAAAGTTAAAGTGGACTGAATATTAGTATATAGGAGGAACCGCGCATTTTTTTTTTACAAAAATTTGCTATATTCAATCCTCATAGTATTTACTATAATAATCTTTATTAAGCGCTATGGTATACATACATATACATTATAAATACATTTTTATTAGTAAAATAATTATTTATGCAAGGGATAATGTTATATGTACATAACCTAGTAGCCTATATAATCTGGTAAGCTATCAAAAGGCAAAAAAATGATTTATTGTAGTTTATAGTAAGCTTATTACGAGGACACCAATCTTTAATTTTTTTTTAAGTCGTTTTCTGTTTTATATTTTAATTCTTCCCAGGTAAAAAATAGCCGTGTCATCAGCAAAGCTTACAATTTGACCTGTAATCTTTTGAATACACAAGTCATTTACATGTATTGAAAATAGTACAGGACCAAGCACTATCTCTTGTGGTACACCAGTTTTAATCAATTTGCTTTCGCTTAACTCATCTTTTACTTTAACTTGTTAATATCGGTAATTAAAAGCTTTAATGCCGTTCCCTGTATTCCTGCAACTGTTCGTGATATACAGTATCGAAGGCCTTGGCTAAATCCAGTAAAAATAGTTAGGTTTGGTTTATTACTGTCCACCGACTGATAAACCCTTTTGGTCAACTCTAGATATGCATCAGTTGTAGAAAATCCCTCTCGAAATTCAAATTGTTTTGTAGAAATTATTTTATATTTATTAAGGTATTGCCCTTTTTAAATATTGGTATCACTAACGATCTTTTTAGTTCTATGGGAAACTCTCCTTGCAGTAATATTTTATTTACTAAATGAGTTAAGAGTGGGGTAAATATTTCTAAATTCTCTTTTATTAATTTTATTTGTATATTATCTATTCCGGGTGTTTTTTTGTTTGCTAGGGACTTTATTATGTTTTTGATTTCAATAATTGTTAAAGGCAATAGAACAATGGAATTTTTCTTAATATTTCTCCTAGGTTGAGGGGTGTTAGGAGGGCTTATATTTTCTGCAAGAGTTACACCTACTTCAGTAAAGTAGTTGTTAAACGTTTCAGCTAAATATTTCGCCTCTGTTACTATATGCCCATCATCAGTGTGTATTTCTTTTAATGTATTTGATTAATAATTTTCCATAGACCTTTCGAATTTTCTTTATTTTCATTTATTTGCTTAGCATAAACATATTTTTTAGCTTTCCTTATAATCCTATCCGTTAATGTTCTATAATTTAAATATGCTTCTTTTTTTCTACATTTTCCAAATCTTTTTATAAATATGAAGATGGTTTCTTTCTGTAATTGAGTTAATGATACCCCTGGGTACCCATTGTTTTCTCTAATAATTTTGGTATTTTTATTTATATATACGTTTAATATGTTTACTAAATAACTAACTTTTTCATTTAAATTATTTATGCTATAAAATTCTTCCCACCTGTGATTCTGAATATTTTCTTGGATAGTAGTTTTATTTAACCATCAAACTATACAAACATTATGTTAAAATTAATTTCTTTTAACGACCTAAATAATTATTGAATAAAAACCGTCCCTTAGTTCAATTTATTTTAAAAATATAATCAATATAAGTTTCCGCTTCGATAAATTTCTCATCTACATTAAAAACCAATTATAATTTCTTTTTTTCTTATTAACTCCTGTATATACAAAATTAAAATTATTCTTTTGAACGATACAAAGAAAACGGTGATGGGCACAATATAACGTGAAATGAGTAAACGTTTTGAAAGAACGAGGTAGCGTATGAGTAAACAATGGGATCCTGGTTCCGACAAAGCCGAACGGGCGCATTCAATAAATAATACGGTAGCAAAAACTTTAGATTTTTGAAAATAAATCGATTTGGGTCGTCTCACGGTTCAGTGATTTTTGAATATTTGTAATAGGTTTCATTAAACACCTAAAAATATCTCGTATGGAAGTATTAGTAGGTTAATTGATGATAGGAACTTTGTAATATTGACAGAAACAGGTTTATTTTCAAACGCAAGTAGGTGCGATAAATAGTGATGGACGATATCGTGATTTTTCAATCACGTTGTGAATCGTTACTGTTACTTTTTGATATCAGTGATTGAAAAGCGTGACGTGATCACGACCTCTAAATTTCGCGCGTTCGATAACAAGTCGCGTTGTCAAGATAGATAGATAGATAGATACCAAATAATGAAAAATATATGAAAAAAAAAAAAAACCATAATGATATCCTTCCGTGATTTAGTATAGCCAAACGAAGGACAATAAGGCACGATGTCGTATGCCACGCATGTTACTACAATTGAGATTTGCAAAAATCGACCTTATTAGCATACGTTTGTCACTAAGTCATGGAGTCGCCTGCTACCTATCATATTTTAAATGATTTGAAGCGAAAATCGACTTAATGACGTGACTGAAGGTAATACCGGTATTGCAAAAGCCTAAAAAGTTTGAGTACGAAATAAGAAACCAATATTGTGTGTGAGCGTGATCACTTCACGACTTTTTTTACAAGTTGGTAACAGGAACGACTTGATATTTGTTGGTATCAGTGATTAAATCACAGTTCGTGAAATATCGCTCATCACTAGCGATAAACGCAATTAAATTGCAGTGATTGAGGCTCTCCAATAAATAGTCTCTTCCTTTTCTAATATCAAAATTCGGCTTGAATCAGTGTGTGCTCTTTCTGTAATAATGGACATGTCCCTTTAGAAAATGAGACGTTGTTCGGAAAAACCCGAAATAATAATTTTAGGAAAACAATGAAAACCCTCCTGGTTCTTTACGTTTTTGTCTTCTTTTTTCTTTGTAATAACTCCTCTAAATTATGTTACATTTTTCTCTGGTTTCATCATATCTATTACGTGATCTGGTGAGGCAGCAGCACTGCATTTTTCAGAGATCTTGTTCAAATAAGTTAAGAAGAATCCGTGGTATGTCAAAAACTAAGTGACAGTGACACTTATACCAGAGCTTTATTTGACTAATTTGTCCAGTTTGTCCTATTGTCTAGGTTCTAGGCTATCTAATCGAGGGTATCCCTACTTGCGTGTATTTTCCATTCCCTTTCTACCATAGATTTATGCCCGTTCTGCCACTAGTTTTTCCTTGGCTAAAGCGTTCGAAAATTAGTGTTGTATTCCCTTGAGACTCTTAGAAGGAGTTTCCTCTACATGAAGGTTAGTCAAATTCTTACGTCTTCGCTTTGGAACAAGGTTACAGATCATCGTATTTGTCCGAGAGATTCTACCTACTTTAAACATGTGTCACCCAACTTAACCATGGCTTTCATCAAAATTTGTGGCTTGTACAGTTAACTATGAGTTTGACAATGAGTCCATCTGGGTTGTAGTGTCACTTATTTTCAACCTAACCTAAACTGATTTCAAAAAACAAGATAATGATTATAATATTAAATTAGTTTTATTAATAAAAGTGTTAATAGAATATATAAAAGTCTTATTTTGATTAAGCTACCTTAATGCAGTAAATTAATATTAAAAAAAAAACAATCCTTTATGCTTTAGACCAAAGCGTCTACCAACCACATTACATACGCATTTACAAAATCAACTCGGTGTTATATAGAAGCCGGTTTCCATACAATGACAACCCGTAAGACGAATTAACAAAAGCGGCAACGAAAGATAAAAAAAAATACAATTTCTAATTAATCTGATGGTGGCATTCACACTGGCGATGCCGCGCGCACAGGCAGCGCTTAGTGAATATCTTGGACAACGGACATATATCTTGTCAGGCCGGAACAGTACCTAGTCCTGTCCAGAAACAATAGGCGAGCCATTAAGCAAATGAACGAACGAGCCTGCATTTTATGCTGCTTTCGGACCAGGTGGACGGAATTGATCATGGGTAGCCCCACAGGGAATGTACAGGGATAATTATTACCCCAGATTACAAGATAGTATTATTCTCACGAACGTGTCAATGACAATTTTAGCTTAATATTGAGTCATTAATCCCTAAAATGTAGAATCTACATAAAATTTGAGTGGCAGTTGTTCCTCTAGGACCTGTGTAATCCTGTTTTGACTTTGACCATTTAATATTTCTGATTTTGGTTTAAAAATAATACTTCGTTGCTTTATTAACAACTTAGTCATGATCCGAACTATAGAAAAATAAACAATATCAAGATTCAAGACAAAAGCATTAGAAAATAACTATTTGTCTTCTTGTATCCATGAAATAATGTATTTTTTAATTAAATTTGTCTGCAATAATTTTCTCGCTTTTACAGCATAAGAAAATTATATCAGATAATTTGCATAAATATTTATGATAAAGAATGGATAAACATTTACATTTAGAAAGGAATGATGAGACATATTTTTAGGAAAAAGAAGGATATTTAAGAAACTGATGCAAAATCTTTAATTTATCGAGGCTGAAATCGCTTGGTCCTGCCGCAGGATGTATTGGAATGTAAAAACCGTCGCGGAAGGAGACAATGCCCAATACCGGTAGTAGAGGCACACACACACACACTCTCATCTAATAGTAGGAGAACGGGTGAAAACAAAATGAAGCCGCCCCTTTCGCCTCCCGTACCACCCGTCCTCGTTGGCCCCCACAAGTGTGAGATGTATGCATTAGACTTTCAAAGTGTCCCGGCCGTTACCGTAGCAACGCAGCCTCGGCCTGATATGACGCCCGGGCAATTTAATAAGATTCTGCGTCTCAGCTTCGCGAGCCGCCTCCGCCGCCCTTTATTATCTTGACAAGAAGCGGCGGGGGGCGGCGCCCCCCTTGCCCTAACGAGTCCGCCGCTCGCTGGTTCTTACCTGATGCTCTGTCTAATGCTGATTCGGATGCTGCTGGACGGTGCCGCCACCTGGCCGGCGAACAATGCCAAAGGATAGGATTGTCTCGGTCTGTTTAGGCCAGAACTAAAGTGGACAAATTCTTACGTCATCAATAATTCATTAAATAAAAGTAATGCATTTTAAAAACAAATTATGTATTTTAAAATAAAACACAGTAGCCGATTTATAATTTAGGATATCAAGTGTATTAAAAAATTGTTTATTTTAAAATCCCGTTCTCCATCTGTAATTAGTTTATTGTCATTTTCATAATTAAATTAAATTAACAGGCCTTAGTCTGAAGACTTTTACAGTTTTAAAGGTTGGCTCTACATCTAGAAATATCAGAAGAATCGATAAATCGGACCTTTGTAGTGTTAGTGTTAAATATGCTGCAACAAAAACTAAACACAAAATTTTTCGCTACCGAATCTAGAAGCCAATCACAATTGATTTTTTCATTATTTGGGTCAGCAACCCTCTTAACGTGATCACTCGCTGTCACAACCAGACATAAGCGATATTCGGGCGTGGCAGAAGACCAGGTCCCTTCTGTTCGGAACCGCCCTAAGGACCCCCCGGCCTGAACCAATTCGGGGTGGACAAGGTGCCACCCCCTTGGTACCAGAACCCACCATGCAAGAACCTGGAAACCAAGACAACAATCTTTCCATTGAACTCATTGACATTGTGGAAGCTCAGGCCCCACCCGTTGCTGAGGAACAAAGAGACAACAGGAGAGTTCGATTTAAATGGTCTCAAGACATGAACGTATGCCTTTATCGAACGTACCTGTTTATCACAGAGATGCAAACCAAAAAAACACCTTTTGCACGAAGATTGCACCATGAAATGATAGCGAGATTCCCAGAATTAACAAAATATCCTCGATATCCAGCGAAGGCAACTATTCTAAAAGAACCGTCTACCTTCCCAAATTATACAAGACATACGTACTGAAGTGGCTACTCATTTGGGGATACAAGTGCGAATACCAAATGTTGACAAAGACGACAACAATATCGAACCAGTACAGATAGTTTCACCAAATGACCGACTAACTTACGATGCACTTCATGAAAACCTTCAGAAGTACAATGGAATAGATCTCTCATTAAGACCAACAATCCCAAGGTCAAGAACTGACAGAGAAACAAATACAATTCTTAAATAGTGTGCTCAAGGATGAGGCTGATCGATGCGAAGACATTACCCCTACAAGTTGAAACCTTCAAGAGTATCGAAAAACAATGAAAATACAAGCCAAAAAAAAAAACCCGAATGGGAGTATCGTCTACAAAAAAAAATTGCGGGCCTGAGACAGGAAATTGGAATCCTAACTGAGGCAAAGAACATACAACGCAGTTAAATGGTAAGTCTCAGCAAATTATCAATCGTCATCAGGATAAAGATAACAAGACAGCGGACGATATTCTTGATCTACTTAAACAAAGACTCAAGGTGAAAGCGAGTAGACTTGCAAGACACACCAGCGAAGAACAAACAATAAACTCTTTAACACGAATCAGAGAATGTTCTATCGCAAACTATCCAATGAAACAAACATCCTAGATGGCAAATATCCTCAGTCAGAAGAAGTAAAGGAGTTTTGGAGTAGTATCTGGGAGAAACCAATCCTTCATAGAGCAAATGCGGGCTGGCGCAAACAGGAACAAAAAATCAGGGAAACAATTCCGCACATGAACCCTCAAAATATTAGTGAGAGTGACGTAGATCTAGTACTAAAAAACGCTGCTAACTGGAAGGCCCCAGGTCCCGACAAAACCCAGAACTTCTGGTACAAAAGATTTACGTCACTGAGACCCAAGCTCACCTACTTCCTTAATCATCTACTGCAAAATTCCGATTCTGTGCCAAAATTCCTAACGAAAGGAGTCACATACTTACTCCCGAAAACGGAGCAACCAGTGGAAGGTCCGTCAAAATACCAATTACATGCCTACCTACCCTCTACAAAATCGTGAGCGACGAACACCTTCTTGAACATGACCTCTTTGCAGAAGAGCAAAACGGCTGTACAAAACGCTCTCCGGGTTGTAAGGAGCAGCTTGTAATTGACCAGGTAGTTACTCGACATGCCGTCAAGAATAAGAAAAATCTTTATACCGCCTACATTGATTACCAAAAGGCCTTTGACAGTGTAGTGTGCCTCACTCCTGGCTTCTACAATGTCTTTTCATATACAAAATTGACACCACAATCATTGACCTGCTCAGAGTTATGATGAGTAAGTGGGAAACAAGACTCATTGTCAATGATGGAGAGACACAAAATAAACAACCGACCATAAAGATCCAGAGGGGGATTTTCCAAGGTGATGTCTTGAGCGCTCTCTGGTTATGTGTCGCTCTTAACCCACTGTCGACCGTTTTGAACAAATTCAGAGATGGATACAAACTTGGAAACGGTACTACTAAGTACATCTTATATACATGAATGGCCTTAAAATATTCTCATCATCCGAAACAACTAAGATTCATTGAGAACTTCTCATGACATCAGAATGAAGTTCGGTTTAGACAAATGCAAAATAAACAGCATAAAGAAAGGAAAATGGCACGAATCGGAAGGTCACAAACTAACCCAAGCATCAGGAGGCGGAATCATTGATGCCATGCAGAAGGACGAAACCTACAAGTACCTAGGATTCGCCCAGGCCCGAGGAATTGCAACAACTGGTGAAAAAATTCAAAGATCGAACCACAAAAATTTTAAAGATAGGGCTGTCTGCACAAAATACAATTGCAGCAATTAATTCATACGCTGTCCCAGTTGTTGCGTACAGTTTTGGTGTTGTTTCGTGTACCAAAACCTCCTTAGTAATGGAAGTATCGATACCGCAGCTACTTTTAAATGGCTAACATCAAACAACATCTTCCCAGAGACTGAAGGATTCTTATGTGCGATACAAGATCAAGTTATTCCGACAAAATCTTACAAGGGCGCAAGAATAACCGACATAAGATGTCGTATGTGTGGCGAAGGTTATTTTGAAACTGACACTATTTTGAAAAAATAATAGATATACGAGTATAATCCCGGTAAAAAGTTTTATTCGTGTTTCGAGATTGGTAAACTTTCTTTTCAAATGAATGTAATGAAATACTGTCCACACTGGATATGGAATTATTTAACAATCAAAAATAATGAATAATTTAAGTACGTTTCACGGATGAATTAAAATATTTTCTAATACTGGCCTATTATTTTCGTAGAATAATTCTGAAAGAGGAACAACAACAGCAGCAATGACTACGGAGTTATTGTAGTTATAGAATATATACTGAACACTTGGGCTTTCGTTTCAGTATGTTGACGTTGAGACAGGCACCTCACTTTCGTTATATAGAGTATTGTTGCTCTAGTACACTGTATCTTCTGTCTATGTCTTATTGATTACTTTTAAAGTATCTATGTGACGCGTCTGAGTACTGTCTGGTTTGGAAATCGTAGGTTTTGTAAGAATTTTATTTAAATATCCACATAAATTATGAATAGATTTATCACAAGCATATAAAAACATAACTAGTTGAAAATTTTTATAGTAATTAATTATAAAGTATTATGCAAATCTTCTGAACTTTCTTACGTGTCAAAAGAAATGTAATGATTTAATCAAAGTATAGAATTAATGAAACATCTAGCTAGCAAACTGTGTTTCAGTTACTAATGTCTACTCAAACCATGTTGGTCGACATGAGCATAGCAACAATGATTTCATACTTATAATTTTATATCGTTTATTACTATTTCACGTATTGGTTATTCAGGATATTCGGCTTCACCTGAGGGGTGGAATTCTAGCCAAAATTTGTACACCTACTTCGATTTAGTTCCAAGTACTTTTTGTATTTTAAAGTACTTCGATGTACTTCGAGATACTTATAGATACTTCTATATACTACTAAATACGTCTTGATACTTCTATATGCTTCTAGATACTTTTAGATACTTTTAGATACTTCTAGATACTTCTACATACTCTAGATACTTCTAGATACTACTAAATACTTCGATGTACTTCGAGATACTTCAAATTCTCTAATTTGTAAGTAATATCTTAGAAAACAATAAAGACAGGTAACTTTATGAGGTGTATACACTAATACTTCTAGATACTTCGATGTACTATAATATACTTCGATGTACTTTAATATACTTTCAATGTACTTCGAGATACTTCTATATACTTCTAGATACTACTAAATACTTCTAGATACTTCAAGATACTTCAAGATACTTCAAGATACTTCAAGATACTTCAAGATACTTCGAAGAATTTCAAATTCTCTAATTTGTAAGTAATATCTAAGAGAGAAATAAAGACAGGTAACTAAATGTTAATGATGAAAAACTCTTAACTCTAACTTAAATTTTGAGGAAAAGGTAAAATACCTTGAAACTAGATATCACATTGGGTACTTCTTTAAATAAATGTATGCCTAAAAAGATTATTCATTTATTTAGATTTTTAAATATTCGTATTCTACAGGTCAAAATTAGTATAGCCACGTCGCTAAACAATAATTTAATTAAAAAAAAAAAAAAAAAAAAAAATCAAATTCAACTTTTTGTTCCATTATAATTTTAATAAAAAATGGACGGATAAGGTTTTGTTATGGAAGCTACAAATTTTTACATTTTCAAAATTAAATTTCTCAGTTATGATTATATCAAATTGAAAAAACTTTATAATGCTAAAAATATAATTAAAATCCCTTCCAAACAAGATGCCCACGACTTATTTTCTTATTTAAAATGATTTGGAGGAGCTGAAAAGGGGAGTTAATATTTACATACTATGAATTATCAAATTAACAAATTATCAAAGAACATATTAACGTTAAAAATGAATTTATTTTATACATATGGATTGCACAGTATATCACTGAAAATGTCTACTTTACTAAGTTCCTTGATTCATGACAAACAATTGAATTTGATGTTTTTTTATAGCAAATTTCACGAAAACCTGTAAAAAAGCAAAAAGTTATAAGCGTAGTCTATCTGTTCACCCGGTATAGGTATTAATTGAGATTACAGAAAATAAATCAAATGCAATCACAAAAATAAAAAGTACAAATATTTTAGGGGGTGGTTGCCGAAGTTATTATGCTAAATATCGAAACGGAAAAAAGTCAATGGCGCACAATTTTTTTTAATTAAAAAAAGTTGTGACATTCTCGAATGAACGCCACTGGTGCAAGTAGAAATATTCGGACTACCTCAAAAAATGCACATTTATTTCTCCAAAGCGTTTTGCAAATTATTACAAACAACTTGAAAAAAATAAAAATAATTCCAAATATTTGTGGAACCCGGCACAGACAAAAACTAAAAATTGTAATATTAAAGTAAGGAATTTAAATAAACACCCTCTATCTTGGAAATGAAGCATTTATAGGAACTTTTTTTAACAAAATAACTCCGACAAGCGCCCCCTAAAATCATTCGCACTTATATAGAAACACCCTGTATATTCAAACAGATCCGAAGTTATGTATTAAGCTTTGAATTTTTTACATTCTGACCATGCTATAATTTTAGACTCATTTTAGGCTATTTTTATATCAACACAAAAAAATTTTTCGCTTCTTTGTTTATAGGGAAAATTAGGTGCTCTGCTAGCTTAATATCAAGATATACAGGGTGTTTCAAAAATATTGGTCATAAATTATACCACGTATTCTTACCTATATACAAAAGTGCACCCAAAAACAGTTACAGGGTGTATAAGATAAAAATTTACGCCACAATTTAGGTTAATTTTATACTAACCTAAAAAAATCACTCCTTTCTTCATAGAAAAAATTAGGTACTATGTTGGCTTAACAACAGGCACCAATTGCGTTTTTCATTAAAAAACTCACCAATAGAAAAAACGATAAAGGCATAATTTTAGGTCAATTCTATATTATATAAAAATGTGCCTCTAAAACGACATGCGCAAATTTTAAAAGACACCTACTTAAATTGATTTTTTCTGCTCTTTTGAGATAGTTTATCAGATATGCTAAAATATCAAGTATATTTACATTAGAAATAGTTTTATTGACCTGCCATTACAAAATCGAGCACAAATTAGGGACAAAAAGCTTTATTTTCAGTTGTCGAGATTGACACATTTGAAGATAATAAAGAAAAAATTATCCGGGATATCGATGTATTTATAGACTTATAGAGAAAAAACGCGTATCCTACAACCTGACTAAAACCGCCATCCCTCTCCTGCCAGAACATCGTAGACATAACCGACCAATCAACGATTTAGCAAGGTAGGGCAATGTTGCGATACACGCTTGTGATTTACTTTTTTAATGTTGTTTTGCTCATTTCCAGTTACACTTGTTAATACATTGATAATATTTTTATATTGTTATTTTACCAATAAATTAGCACTAATAAATATTTAAATTGGTATTTTTTATCGTCGTTCGTCGCCCCCTTGAAAATTCTAGGTTGGAACGCCCCTGTGTTAGTGTTTGCAGCTGAAGATCGCAAAACGTTTTTGGAAATTTACTCTCTTAATGTTTAAACAGGAATTAGCATGTTATTTGTTTAGGCTAAGGAAAAAACAATATCAATAAAATATACTGAGTGATTCGTTAAATATTCTTCTGGAAAAAATAAGCCATATCGATATAAAATAAGTACAAGACATTAAATATTGTAGGTAAAGTTAAATTATTTATGTTTTCCAATTAAGCACCCTGTATAGATTTTTTCACACTATTTTCCTAAAAATTGTAACGACAGATCTTTCAATCACTAATAGAAAAAAAAAATAATGAACAATTTTCTAAATACATGAATTAAACTCATAAAAAGGTACACTACACGCTCGACTGAGAAAAAAAGAGCGAGCATTAAACTATTATAATAAGGAATTTCGTATCCTAAGCTCGGTATATTCTCGGCCGGGAGGTGCTGCCTCCTTACAGTGATCAAGTCGAACTAACCATACGGCAACTCAAGATCCTTCGAACATTATGACGGTCTACACCGCCGGTAAAGAGAAAAGAAATACAAGAATTACGTCTAGAAATTGAGAATGGAGTAAAGGAAGGTAGGAAAGCAATGTCAACACATGTTTTAAAAGGTTTATGCCGTGTTATGCTTCTTACGTTATATGACAGATTTTTAAGGAATGAAAATATTTTTTAAGAATATAATAGAAAGATAACTAATGGAGGATAATTTCATAATAAAAAACATGGCAGTCAATGCATGGTATCTTCGGTTTCGAACGATTTTTTTAAATTTTTAATATGTTGATTATGAGATTAGAAGAAGCAACTTTTAAATGTAATACCGCTGCAGTCCCCAAGTGACACACGTACTTTTATTTTTTTTTGATCCTCCTCGTATCGGTTTTAATTTTATTTTAATATCATTTTTATTTTATCCTCCTGTGTTTTAGTTTTACTTTTATTTTTATTCGATGTAATACCTTTACATTTCTTCTTCCTAATTCTATATGATTTCGTTCTTTTATATGGTTTCTCTATTTTCCTCTTGAATTTGTTTTTAATTCTCTCTGTAACTTTCTTTTTTAATTCTTCAATTCTTCTTTTTCTTTTACGAATTTTATTATGTTCTTTTTCTACAATCAAAATCTATCTTTTTTATTACTTACTTCTTCTTCAGTCTCTTCTACTTCTATATTTCATTCTCTAATTTCTATATTCATTTCCTTGGTTTCTATATATATTTCTTCTTTATTTAATTCTAAATTTTCGTCTGTTTTTATTTACTTTACATATTTCTTCTTTGTTTCTTTACTATATGTTTCCATCTATCTTCTTTATTTCGCTATTCATATCCTGTTTTATATTTTTCTCCAGTTCCTCCATGTTCCTTCCTATTTTTATCAATTTTTTGTCCAATTCATCCATTTTATTGTTTTGATTCATTCGTTATTATTTAACATGGTATTTTATTAGTTACCGTGCGTTGTAAATTTTAATAAACCTATCTCCTGTATACCACGTTCTCGACGTTTATATTTAGACGCTTAACAATTATTTATATTCATTTAAATATGTTTTCATTCATAAATATTTATTCCGGTGCACAGGTAAATGCAAGAAATTTAATTATATCTAGCCTTGAGGTACAATCTACAAGACCAATACTCTTTGCAGGGGACAAGGACCTTCTTATTCATCACTTTTTATCAATCCGTAATATAATCATACCATTTCAATTGATCAAGAACGGTCCCAATGGGATGATTAAGGATCGGAAGTTTATTCAGTTTGTTTTTTAGATTAACAATACGCACCTTTTTTATTATTAATTATAACAAAAATAGTATTTAGGACAGTACTCTTGAAACTATGAGAAGGTTATGATACAAAAAAATATTTTTTTATTATGGAATATATATTTTTTAGGTATATTCTTCACAAAATATAATCTATTTTACCAGAATTTAATGGAAGTAAGACTTTTTTTATGGAGGCTGCTAAAAAGAATATGTGGTTTAGATAAGTAGTTTTTGAAGTACACTTTAGGAAAAAAAAATATAGGAGTAGAATAGACATTGTGACATTAAAAATATTAATAAGTAACATGCTTTTAAATTTTATTAAATGTTTTTTTTTTTGTTATAAAACAATCAAAAGTATTCAAACGACATCCTTTCCAAAAAATCCTAATGTACGGCTTTGATAATGACGTTGTTTTATTCTAATTACGTTTGCGTTATTCAATTCACTATTCTCTCTCTGTTTCAAGAGAATTAATCAATGGTTATAAGGGCATTACTACTTCCTCTCCATTGGGTGTCTCAATGGATATGGGAGGAGTTGGTTAATTTAATTTTTTTTTTCTTTTGTGATAATTGTTCGACTCAAAGCTACTAATTATATGCCGATGGCAGCCGCAGTTTCCTTTTATTTTAGTTTGGAATATAGGTACAAATAAAGACGATATACAACCTTTTGTTTTTTTTTATTTCATCTATTCAATGTACGAAAAATTAAATATTTAAAAATATAGAGATATGTATACTCGAATTTGGTTAATGCCCGAAATAAATGTTTTGCGTGTATATTTGCCAAGCGTAATAATTCTGATTTTAATATACAGGGTGGGCCACTTAAAAGTTTCACCCCCCCTTATTTTCGTTAGTCATTGAGATATCGGAATAATTTTTTTTTGTTTAAAAGATTGGAACAAATACTTTCTTATAACGGATACAATTATTCTGTGACGTCATGGCTTACTTCCGGTTTTTCTTAAAATAACAGAAAATCGCAATTTATTTTTTATTTTTAAATTGAAACCCACTTTTTTATTGTAAATTTGAATTTCTGGGACATTTTCGTCTAATAATCGTGTATTTAAAATTTTCTGGCAGCTGTCAAAATGGCCGCCATAATGGATAATATTTTTTTAAACAAGTTACTATTAATATGTTTATATAAAAAAATGTAGGGATGTATCTTTTTTCTTTAAATCTTTAAATTCCCATTGAGACCCATTTACCGTATACCAGTGGCGTATCTAAGCATTTTCATTATTAGTAAACCGTTTTAATAATTCCATCTGCTTTTATCTTCGTTGGTAATTGAGATATTGGAACCAAAACTTTTTTGTTTACTATCATTTACAAGATTTAATTGGTCGGTTACATCATGGCTTACTTCCAGTTTTTTTGAAATAACAGAAAATCGCAAATTTTTTTATTTTTAAATAGGAACCCCCTTTTTTTATTGAAAATTTGAGTTGGATCAGAACAGTGTATTAAAAATTTTCTCTCAACTGTCAAAATTACCGTATTGGAGAATTTTTTTTTAATATGTTGCTGTTAGTAGTTTATGTGAATTTTAAAAATATTTGTAAGCTTCTTAGATCTCATTGACACCCATTTATAGTATACCAGTGGCGTATCTAAGATTTTTGTTATTTCTTAAGCGTATCTGTCATCGAATTGAATTACAAAAAATAGTTATTTATACATATAATAATAAGTGTATAAAGTGTAATAATAACAGACTGTAATAACTTTAATAATTATATTTATTTAGATATATGAGTAATTCAATTTTCCAAACAAAAACGCATCTTTACGATAAGATGCAAATAACCTAAAACCATGAACACAACATTTACAAATCGAGCGAAAATCATTTACATAAAACAACGTTTGAAATTAATTTTGTTTACAAGAAGTAGATTATGTGCACACAAACAAATCATTTCTAAGAATTTAAATATGGTAATAAGGTCCACGTTCCCATCCTCGAGCTGAATATATTTTGCGGTCTAGGATATAATGGAACTAGAATGAAATATTAAAATCTTGAATCTTTTTTTGCTTAAATGGGTCCTTTTTATGTCACCAGATCCCGAGAAAAAACAATAAATGACTGACATGGGACTAACAGATTTTCAAAATAAATTTATTTCCAGAATATCTTAACAACTATTGTATAGCATAATAATTCATATATTTTATTGATTTTTTTTTACCAAAAGATAAAGGATCGTCCTATAGAAATTTTTAATAAAAATATAAAGGGTTCAACTAGAAAAGACTCCAAAGTTCAATAAAATTGTTAAAAATATCCTAACTTTAGATTCATAAGGTAAACAATAAACAAATTATTCAGATTTCCGATTTTTGCTCAATAATTCTAAATGTTAAAAAATTAAAAATTTCTATGAAACCTTAAAAAATATTTTCCCGAACGAACGTTGTATATTGATTACTTAATTTGAAATTCATAAGGCAGATAATTGAAATATTATTTTACATAAACAAACAAAATTAGCATAGCCCTGCGTTTTACGTTTTGTTAAGTACCCATTCACTTGCGGCTTTTAAAAAATTCACAACAATATTACACTAAATATATATAACATTTTTTGCATAATTTCTTATTTAAGTTATAAGTAAAATAATTTTTATCAAATTATTATACAGTAAGTATTCAAAATCCATGGCTATAGTCTATTTTTATGTATGAGAGAGTATTAAAATAATAAAGCGTTCGTAATCCATAGGCGTATCACTTCTTTTAGTAGACAGTTAAAATATTTTTTGAAGTTATTCCTCGAGTATACACTTATATTTTCACCTAATTAACCTGCTTATAACTTCTAAACAGCTGAAGGTAAAAAAAATGCAATTTTTTCTAAAATGTTTTATTTTTCCACAAGGTATGTTAAGAACATTGTGTCAAACGGGTTATGTAGGTATAAGGGTTTAAACTTTGACTTTTAAACAACGTTACGTTCATAAATAATAATTTTAATATAAAAACTACTTCTTACCTACAAATCCAAATCAGAATCGAAATCAGAAAATGAACTGTCGCAACCAATATTTACAATGAGTGGCTCGATCATTTCATCAGTAATATTGTCCAACTTCCACATTTTCTCTTCTTCTTTAATCGTATGATTTACTGCCTTTTCCCAGTTTTCAGGCTTCACATTATTTACAGCCTCCAAAAACAACTATTTAACATCACTCATTTTAAAAGAATTATTTTTTCTTTATACTTCTCCGTTTATCTGTGCCCATATCAGTTCAATCGGGTTTACTTCGCAATGATATGGTGGTGATCTAACCACCGTCATCCCACGATTTTTTGCAATTTCATCAATTTCATATTTTTTGAATTTCTCTTTATGAAGGGAACACAAATGATACAGTTCTTTTCTCACAGAACCGGGATGGAACTTAATATTCTTTGAATTTAGCCAATTCTGTAAATATTTTTTTAACCACTTGGTTGTGGGCATTTTTTCTATAAGTCTCGAGTGATAACTTGCATTATCCATTACTATTATACAGTTCTGAGGAAGAAGATCTATAATTTGTTCGAACCACTCTTTAAAGACATCAGCATTCATGTCCTCATGGTAGTCACCGGTACGAGTAGATTCAAAAGTCAATAAACCACCTTTAACAAAACCGTTTGAACTACCGATGTGTACTATTATTAGTCTGCGCTCCTTTCCTGATGGTGGATAGTAAAGGAGCAACACGGGTTCTGCCTCATTCCCCATGTTAATTCCCATAAGAAATCGCTAAGGTTCATTCTGCACTTTTTTGTCCATATCAAGGTCATTCGTCTTGACGTCACGTTTCGTTTGACGTTTACCGTTTGACGTTTGACGTCAAACGGTAAACGTCAAACGAAACGTGACGTCAAGACGAATGACCTTGATATGGACAAAAAAGTGCAGAATGAACCTTAGCGATTTCTTATGGGAATTAACATGGGGAATGAGGCAGAACCCGTGTTGCTCCTTTACTGTGGATTTAAAACAGTAGATAAATTAATTAAAAAAGCCTGTATTCGACTTGGAACAGTTTCATCTTGCCAAAATTTATTTGGTTTATGTCCCTCGTTAATCCAAGTTTCATCTAAATAAAATATATTTCTTCTTTGGTTTCTCATTTCTTTTATAGTCCTTAGGTAATTTCTTCTCCATACTACAATATCGCTTCTTTCTATTAAAATAGACTTTCTGGAATGCTTTTTCCATAGAAAACCTATTTCTTTTAAAAGTTTTCATAGTGTGCTTCGACTCATTTCAGGGTAATCCTTATCATCTCGAACCGTGGCAAGAACTTTGTCTACTGTCGGAAATTCTTTTCTAAAGAAGAACGCATGCACTTTCCTTCGAAGTCTTTCTTTCAAAAGATTTTCTAATTTAAATTTTAGTTTTCCTGGAGCTTTACGTGCTGTTTGAAACTCGCCACATTTCTCTTCTTTAACAACTCTGTAAATCGTAGATTTACCAACACCAAGCGTACTACTAACTAATTCCACTGTGTCATCAACACTTTTATATTAATGTTTGTCTGTAAATGATTTAAAACAATTAAATATTAATGTTTTTTCATTAACTGTTGAAGGACCGATTTTTTGTCGTTTACGCGTCCCTTCCAAATTTTCCATGATCACACTAGAATTCATACTGCACCTTGCAAGTTGCAACTAAACGACATTTAGTAAACTGTCAAGAATACACAACTTGGACCTCCTTACTAAATGGAAAACCTATAATCGCATTTTCGGTGAAATTTGTTGGGAAGGTATTTATCTACTTATAATTCGATTACTGTAAGAAATTCTTGGAATTAAAATAAAACAAAATTGGCAAATAGGTACTTATTGAAAATAATCTTAAGATACGGCTATGTAATCTTTAATACACAGGGCTTTTGGCCTGTCCAAACCTTTTTCTATTGTTCTGTACAGCTTATGTTTATAAAGGACCAATAAAAGACCCAAAACTTGTAATAGCTTAGGTACATTTATTACAATTTAAGGAAATATTTAGATTATTCTTTAAAAATATTTAAAATGACCGTACTAAGTTTTGCATTAGAAATGCTGTTTTATTACTCTCTCATACATAAAAATAAACTATAGAAGATTAGAAAATTAGTTTCTTTCAGCTACCTGAAAATGGTCACAATAAGTATGTCATTTGTCTATTCTAATATGTCCAAAACTGTCGTTTTTCGAAATAACATAATTTAAAAGTAAAACATAATGAATTCAAAATACGAACAAAATTGTTAGAAAAGTTTACTGAAAAATGAAAATATATGGGAACAATTTAAGAGGTACTCTTAAAAACATAGAATATCTAGAAAACGATGAAAATCTGTTGCAGTTACCAAATGTTGATTAAATAGATGAAAGAATAAGGTGTTAACAGAATATATTTTGAATTATTATATTAAACTTAATCAAACTTAAAAATAGCCCATATTTCTAGATCAAACGCAATTATTGTTAGATTGAAACAAACTTTTTTCTCAGTGTATACTATGTTAATCTTTTATTCCGATACGTACATATATTATCTTGTTGTTCTGTGACAACTATATGGATTAAATCTGGCTGTTGTCCAGCTATATCAATTTCAATATCACGTTTTAATATCTATCCTTTTTTGATTTACAGCCAGTTTTAGAGGAGACCAACCAGAATGGAACACTACCATTCAATTTAGAACCAATAATTCAAATACGGCGTGTATGCGATCCCAGTCTTTCGTTGGTACATATTTCTTGTTAATTCTTTATTTTTAGCTTTTTGACTTTTGTCGCTTTACTTTACAATACAGAAATGAGCGCCTCGGTAAATCTGATTCTGAATATTCAATTCAGATGAGCTTCGATTCAAAACATTATAAATTCAGTGGAAGGTACAGAGGAACGGATAAAGAAAAATGCCGGTGAATGGTTATATATAGGTTGTCTTAATGTTAATGTATACCGTCCACTAAACTGACTTCTTTCACGATTGTCTTTGGATACAAAATTGTAAATATTAATATTTCTTGCTAAAATTAATTTAAAATTTGGATAAAACTAGATTTTGGAGATAATTTATCAAAAAAGTTATTAAAATATTAAAAAATATTAAGTCTTGACCAAACCATTCAATATTCTTAATAGTTGCTTCAAGAAGTAGTATCTTTTTATATTCCTCGAATACCATTATATATTATTTTACTATAGTCTATTTTTATGTATTAAAGAGTAATAAAACAGCATTTCTAATGCAAAACTTAGTACGGTCATTTTAAATATTTTTACAAAATAATCTAAATATTTCCTAAAATTGTAATAAATGTACCTGAGCTATTACAACTTTTGGGTCTCTTATTGGTACTTTATAAACATAAGCTGTACAGAACAATGGAAAAACGTTTGGACAGGCCAAAAGCCCTGTGTATTAAAGATTACATAGCCGTATCTTAAGATTATTTTCAATAAGTACCTATTTGCCAATTTTGTTTTATTTTAATTCCAAGAATTTCTTACAGTAATCGAATTATAAGTAGATAAATACCTTCCCAACAAATTTAATCGGTCCTTTAACAGTTAATAAAAAAACATTAATATTTAATTGTTTTAAATCATTTACAGACAAACATTTATGTAAAAGTGTTGATAGCACAGTGGAATTAGTTAGTAATACGTTTGGTGTTGGGAAATTTGCGATTTACAGAGTTGTTAAAGAAGAGAAATGTGGCGAGTTTCAAACAGCACGTAAAGCTCCAGGAAAACCAAAATTTCAATTAGAAAATATTTTGAAAAAAAGACTTCGAAGGAAAGTGCATGCGTTCTTCTTTAGAAAAGAATTTCCGACAGTAGACAAAGTTCTTGCCACGGTTCGAGATGATAAGGATTACCCTGAAATGAGTCTAAGCACACTATGGAATCTTTTAAAAGAAATAGGTTTTCTATGGAAAAAGCATTCCAGAAAGTCTATTTTAATAGAAAGAAGCGATATTGTAGTATGGAGAAGAAATTATTTAGATGAAACATGGATCAACGAGGAACATAAACCAAATAAATTTTGGCAAGATGAAACTGTTACAAGTCGAAGACAGGCTTTTTTAAATAATTTATCTACTGGTTTAAATCCACCATCAGGAAAGGGGCGCAGACTAATAATAGTACACATCGGTAGTTCAAACGGTTTTGTTAAAGGTGGTTTATTGACTTTTTAATCTACTCGTACCGGTGACTACCATGAGGACATGAATGCTGATGTCTTTAAAGAGTGGTTCGAACAAATTATAGATCTTCTTCCTCAGAACTGTATAATAGTAATGGATAATGCAAGTTATCACTCGAGACTTGTAGAAAAAATGCCCACAGCCAAGTGGTTAAAAAAAGATTTACAGAATTGGCTATATTCAAAGAATATTAAGTTCCATCCCGGTTCTGTGAGAAAAGAAATGTATCATTTGTGTTCCCTTCATAAAGAGAAATTCAAAAAATATGAAATTGATGAAATTGCAAAAAATCGTGGGATGACGGTGGTTAGATCACCACCATATCGTTGCGAAGTAAACCCGATTGAACTGATATGGAGATAAAGGGAGAAGTTGCAAGAAAAAATAATTCTTTTAAAATGAGTGATGTTAAACAGTTGTTTTTTGAGACTGTAAATAATGTGAAACCTGAAAACTGGGAAAAGGCAGTAAATCAAAAGATTAAAGAAGAAGAGAAAATGTGGAAGTTGGACAATATTACTGATGAAATGATCGAGCCACTCATTGTAAATATTGGTTGCGACAGTTTATCTTCTGATTTCGATTTGTAGGTAAGAAGTAGTTTTTATATTAAAATTATTATTTACGAACGTAACGTTGTTTAAAAGTCAAAGTTTAAACCCTTATACCTACATAACCCGTTTGACACAATGTTCTTAACATACCTTGTGGAAAAATAAAACATTTTAGAAAAAATTGCACTTTTTACCTCCAGCTGTTTAAAAGTTATAAGCAGGTTAATTAGGTGAAAATATAACTGTATACTCGAGGAATAACTTTAAAAAATATTTAAACTGTCTACTAAAACAAGTGGTACGTCTATGAATTACGAACGCTTTATTATTTTAATACTCTCTCATACATAAAAATAGACTATATCATATTCAAATTAGTATTTCTTATGAGTTAAACACTGTACTTTTTCCATGGCTACAACACGCTGCTTACCATTTTTACGTACTGCTTATCAAAAAAATATGAACATCATCAAAAAAATTTATATTTATTTAATTCGATAAATATACAGGGTGTTCTAAAAGTCAAGAATTTAAAACAATTATTTTCCTTTTAATTTTTTGTTCAGTGACACACCACATAATTTTTTTGAATAAATTGTTTCCTAGATTAATTAGTTAGTCTCCTGTGACAACTATTTTAACATTAAGTCCTGCAAAAATAAACAACACTGTTGCCAAGAATCGTATTACCTGCAAAAATAGCAAAACAGTTAAGAATCGGACAGCTGTTGATATAAAATTTTTTGTTGCAAATTACCTTCTTTATCTCCTCCTCTCTTAATTTTATCCATGACTTTTGACACACCAAATATAATTGAAGAAATATTTGTGGAAGTAATTTTCTATAGATCGCCTTGATAAAGAATCTAAGATATGGTCCAGAAAGAAACAGCACTCTAGAAAACTTCTGCCAACAGCGAGAAAATCTCATTGGGATGTCAATTATTCTAGTTTTCGTAAACAATGTCACAACTCAAAAAAAAATAATTTCGAGAAAAAACCGTTTACATCTTATTTTTCTGAAGATTAGTAAAAATAATAACGCTTATATAAAAGGTAGAGCTGTTTAATTTCTGATCGATCTATGGAATTATCTCAAAAACGAGATTTTTGAGTTGTGACACTTTTTTAGCGAATATGCGATATTATATGGATCACTTTTTAAGTTGCACCTACCGTTGCTCCCAAAGCAATTAACCAGAGTACATGTTGGTACTAATCAATCCTTTTAAAAAAAGCCACAATAAAAGATGTCAAAACTGCAACAACTTTTTAAGTACGGTGCCATAAAATAACGCTATAGTACCTCAAACTAGCCCCGTAAGTTACGACCCGCGCAGCGCGAGACCCGTAGCAAGCAGAAATCGCCCTTTCGGAACCCATACTTTTAAACGTCCGTCGCTAGACCGGTCAGAGTGTAAAACTAAACTGAAGATTAACAGTGGCGTGTTAAGTTTGTTTTTCATCTTTACGCTTGTTAATATAGAGTGATCTATAAAAAATGTTTTAAAGTATGTCGGATCGTACAATTGTTCTACTTTTTTTAGTAATAGTTTAGATTTAATACATAGCCGTGCTTAGTTATCATGAACATGATTCGTATCTATGTCGGTCATAGTCTGCTGTAGAAACATTTTTTGTAAATTGACAATTGAGATGAAAATAACGTAATAAATCTATTATTTTTCTTTACTGATCTGCCCGAAACTTCCCCAATTTTTACAAAGTAAATCTTATGTACATCATCACCGTTTGTAAACAAAGTGACCTAAGCAACACTTTGAAAAAACTTTTATCTCTAGTAATATTGTTCTACAAAAGTGTAAAAATAAATATGACAAAATAGCAACAGATTGCAGGAATGTTCATTAAAATTTAGTAGCCTTGGTAGATTTATTCGATTTGTAGACTACTTCGTTTGGAGAAGGATTTTTTCGATAAGATATTTCACCCTTAATCAGTGATAGCATTGGGCCTTTAACCGTTAAATAATAAAATAAGGTAGTCAACAAAAATGTATTTGCTGCTGAAGCCATCCGAATAAGGATTATGGTTTATTCCTGGTTTATGTCTGGATTATCCTTGAACTGAGATCACCATCCGTCATCGGTTCAGCGCATCCTCTCCAGGGAAGTAGTTCTCAGAGTAAAACACTACAGTAAACCTGATCCTGCCATATTGTTATTAATATATAGAGCAGTGGTAATACATAATACATAGATATGAATAATAAACTAATAACAAAATAACTAATATTACTAGTACGTACTTGTTCATAGCTACATTCCTACCTACCAAACGAAGGTGTTTGAAAAATAAACACAAACTTTTATTCAGCCACAACGGCATGTCACGTAAGATTTAAAAATATTTAATAATAAAAACATAAACATTGAAAAATAAAAAAGCACGTTCAATGAGAAGGCTGACGACACTCATCGATAATTTTTTTAATGTTTGCAGTATAATTTGATACAGCCATTCGAATACAATTATCCAAATGTTCATCTGTAAGTCGATTGCGATATTTGTTCTTAATAAACTTCATATTGGAAAAAGAAGATTCACACAAATAAGTTGAACTGAATAATGCTTTCAGTTTCAAGGCAACACGGCATAGAACGGAATATTTGTCTTTACTTACAATAGGCCAGATACATTTGGTACTTGAGACTAACGATTTTAAGGCTAAATCATTTTGAAACTCAATTACTTCCATTTCTGTTGCAGCGATGTCTTCGCCAAAGTTCTGCATAACACAAATTGCAAACTGTTAGATATCAATTTCCATAAAGGGTGAAACAACAAACTGCGCTACTAAAGCCATTTCGTTGAAATCCTTAAAACGAAGATATTCTTCAGGGTAGAAACTATTTCTACATGATATTTGCTGTCATAGGGTTCTAATGGATTTTGAGATATTTTTTCTGAAAGAATAGGAAAATGCTTGGCATCGCTGATAATTAGGTTTTGTTCTCAAAACTCCAGTTTTTTGATAAATGCTTTTATATCAGAAATCATTTCCGCAAATTTTTTGTCTCTCCCCTGAAGCTGCAAATTAAGTTCGTTTAATGTCTCTGTAATGTCCACGAGAAAATCAAAATTTCTAAGCCAGATTGAATTTTCTAATTCCGGAGACGGTTCATCGCGTTGTTTGAAAAATTGAACTATGCCAGATAGGACATCATTAAAACGTTTCAGCACCCGTCCTCTACTTAACCATCGGACTTCAGAGTGAAGGAGTAGGTCCCCGTATTGACAGTCAACTTCATCGGCCAAGGTTTTGAATATTCTTCTTTGTAACGCTTGAGCTCTAATCTTGTTCACAATTTTTACCACCAGTTTCATAACGTTGTTTAGTTTCAGGAAATTTCCACATAATGCTTGCTGATGGATAATGTGGTAATAGAGAAATTGCGGAAAAGTCATCTTTACGATATAACGCCACCAGACCCTTATCACAACCAGAGCTGGGCAAGTACTCGAATACTTGTACTCGTATTTCAATTACGAGTAGAATAACTACTCGTAATTTTTACTTATAAGTATTTTTTATTTGAAGTACTTATTACTCGTACTTACAAGTAAATTTAAATCTACTCATAGAATGTACTTGTAAAATACGAGTATTATTTTACGAGTAGTCGATATTTTTTGATCGTCGCATGTTAACCGCCAGTTGCTACTATCGATCGCCAGTATCACGAATCACGACACGAAACGGCCTCGGTTGCGTTCGGGCTACGGTCTCTGATTAGGGTTTGAAATATTGGGAAAAGCAATTCGTTCAATTGGGCGTTTTACGTTTTATTATTTTTGGTGTTTGGTAGTCATGAGAATGTGTTTCCTACGAGAACGGTTAAATATTAAACTTCTATAGTCTCCATACACAATCTTCGTTAATTTGAATAAGGATAATTTCCTGATCGTAGCAGAATGTTATATAAATAAAAATTTCCTTGGTTTATTCGGTCATTAATTTTATTTTCTAGTATGTACAGTACTACATATGTTTCGAAAAACTTTGTTTTCATCTTCGGGTGCAGTCAAAATTTTTTTTTTTTAAACACATTGGGACAATTACAAACAGCTTAAAAATTTGTAAAATAACAGAAACCCCATCTTTCTGTTTCAGCGTGTGAAGGTGTATTCGAAATAATATTGATTTGGTTTAACACGATAACGATAAAGTAGGAAAACAAAAAGATGAGTTTTTACAAAGTTAAACATTACCAGTTTTAAAAAACTGTATTTAATTGTTTACTGTCAAGTTGACCATGTTTGTTTTATTTATATTCTAATTTATATTCTAATTCGTTTTATTTATTTTAGAATAGGTTCTTGTTTTTGTTTAAGTAAATAAAGACTATCTGTATTTAAAAATTATAGTGGTGTTTCTTTGTTTTTCTTATAGTTCATTTAATTATTAGGTTAATTTTGTGAAACTACTCGTACTCTTTACTCGTATTATCACGATTACTACTCGTATCCGTAAACTATCTCTATAAAAGTACTTACGAATAAAATACTTATAAATACAATTTTCGAGTACTCGTACTCGTACAATTTACGAGTATTTTATTCAGTACTCGTGCCCAGCTCTGATCACAACCCACCATAGCTGAAGCGCCATCGGTTGTCAAGCCTACCATTTTCGATATTGGAATTTTCTCAGAAGAAATAATATTTTTTAAATGAGAAAACAACTCCTGTCCAGTAGTGTGTCCTTTCAGTGGAATAAACTTCAAAAGATCTTCTTTAATCGTAATATCACTAAAAACCATCCTGACGAACACGACCATCTGGGCAGTGTCAACGACATCTGTGGATTCATCCAGTTGAAGTGAAAAATAAACACAGTTATCTAAGTCAGTTGTTAACTGTAAAAAAATATCATTGCTCATTACTTCTACACGTCTCATCACTGTATTAGCAAAAAGTTGCATAGATTTTATAGCTGAAAATATCTCGTCTTTATTTCTAAAGTTGGCAAATAACGAATCAGCAGCTTCTAAAAACGCCTGTTTTATCATTTCCCCGTCTTCATAAGGTTTCTTCTTTTGTGCAATTATCTGGGACACACGGTACGATGCTTAAGTTGCAGCCTTATTTTTGTCGACTGTTCTTAAAAATATTGATTGTTGTCCAATTAACTGCTTTTTTAACTGTTTCAGTTTCTCCTTTATGGCGGCAGAATGTAGTGGGAATGATTTTTCAAAATTAGAATGTACAGTTTTATGATGTCTCTCAATATTTCCTTTTTTAGCAACGGAGACCGAAGTATTACATAACAAACACACATTTTTATCTTTAACTTAACTGGTATGTCTTTACTTTCTTACAACTGCTTGCCATAATATTATTTTTTGTTGTTCTCTACTAACCCAACCGCTGAACGTTGGTTACGCGTTCAGTTTTAAACTAAGCGCAATGTCGCCGCGCCGTGCGTATTTATCCCGTTCAAAGCAATCCTGATCCTTCTCGAACACTAACGCGCTAGTCCGGCAGGTCGGTTCTAGCCGATTCTAGCTTGATGGCATCAGCGGCAAATCGCTCACCGCAACGTTGCCGCTGTTTATGTTTAATATTATGACAATTAGATTGTTTTGTGGAATTTTCGGAAGCTTCTCTGATTTTTGCAGTTTGTATTTTTTAAATTAAAATCGTTGTGAGAGCTACCAGAATTGCCTCCGCGAGCTACCGGTAGCTCGTGATCGACAGGTTAACGACCACTGCTATAAACAAATTTCAAGAAGAAACTGGCAAAACAGTCATACCATCAGGGTTATTTGTTGATGTGCAATATGGGTTCCTAGGTGCATCACCTGATAGTAAGCGATAATTATTTACGTATAACACATAAAATGCAACCCAATTTTCATTTATAACTATTTCGGACGTCTGAGCCTTTTCGTATTATCCGATTGAACGATTTGATAGGAAAATGTTTAACTTAGGTGGTTCAAGGTTTCATTTTCAGAAAATTTATTGAATTTGTAGTTTATTCTTGCAATGAAAAAGGTCTAAAAATAGGCCATTTTCTACCAAAATCAATGCCTGAACTATCTAAGTGGGACCTTCAACTACAATTAAAAAAAATTAACTTTTGGTTTGCAGACGCCATTCTAATGCACAAAGATAATCTGTCCTTAACAATATAAAACAATTCTTAAATTCAAATATTGCTTGTAAAAATGTGCGAGTGATTTGTTTATTGTACAATCTAGTAAAAATAGAATTAAACATAAAAATATGCAGCTTATAGTTATTTTTTTACAATGGTTTCACAACTATCGAATATCTGGTTGAATTTGGACGACACTGTCGTGCTATACAATGCAACTCTCGAAAGCGCATAAATGTCTACATAAATAGTCTCGAATGACCAGGTGGACTCAGCCGGACCACCTCCTCAGAATGAACAGTTATGCAGATATTGGTATTTGCAATTACGAGTTGAATTAGCGAGGGCTGCCACTTGAACTGGCCAAATTGAAGCCATAAATTCATGAAGAAATTAGTTTGGAATATTTCTTTAGTAATACCAATTTATTTTAATAATAAACGGATTGGATTTATGCAAGGTAGGTACTAACTAGAAACATAAATATTGTAATTCAGCACTTGCATGCTTTAAATTCTAGCATTTAAAATCAGTACCAGTGTTTACAAATAAAAAATAGGTAGGTTTGGTATCGCGAGTAGGAGTACGTACATTTGATTCAGATTTAGAGACAAGAAGAGAATCAATCTTTTCTGTATTATAATTTCATTAAAACAAACATTCCGTTTTAGTATTATATATTTTTGTATTCTTTACAAACGGGTAGCATGAAGTGAAATAATTCGTATTTTTTGTATAGTGGATACAGACGACATTGTTACACCTTTCGGTGCTATAATAAAAGTAAGTAAAATTAGTTTTTCCTAGTTTCAATTTACAACTTCTTAAGTATAATGAACTCTTAAGGTAAAAAAAAATTGAAAAAGTAGGTAGTTTTTTTTTGAATAAAAATCCATCTAACGGAATGCAATCTCGATCATTTTCAATCTACTGTAAGTAAATGGTAAATTTTCTAATTAATATAAATTTTAAAATATATAAAAATAAATAAAAACAATTAATATATGTATTTAGGAAATAGTGTAAGAATACAACTTGTAACGAATTTCTGTAATCAAATAATTTTATTTTATTAATGTTAATTTTTGCAATAAATTGGAAAACATTTAATATATCCGAAATAGTTAGATATAGGACATAGTACATAAAATATGTCCAGAATTTTCTGAAGAATCCGAAAATTGAAAAATATAAAGGATGTTGCATGTTGGTATTGGCAACTATCACATGATAGAAGTTAAAAAAAAAATGCGCCCCATTTATTTATTATCGAATTTATTCCATTTGGTTGTTCCACACTGTATATTTATTATATAAAAAAATTAAAAATAAAATTTAATAAATCGTTTATTCTATGGAAGTTAAATGATTTTATTTTATGATTGTAACATAATATAACATAATTTCCATTATTACCATTTATTATATCTTTATTCTATGTTCTTTATTGTTAGTGTTAATGCTCCTCGAGTAATTCTTTATTCATGGCATCGCATACATTATATAAAAAAATTACATTTATTAATAGGTATATTTTTAACATTCCCACAATCTTTTCGATCTTCGCATTTTAAATCACTGCACATAATACTAAACGGATAACTGACGTAGGTTTGCATACTAAATTCGCCTTACCACACCTTAAAAAAAAAACAATTTATACGTAAAATTAGTCAATTTATTTAATTCGCCCATCCCTAGAGCACTTCCAAAAAATCATAACATATGCAGAATTTAATCTGAATTGAGATTGTTTTTAATAGACCAGTCATCAGTATTATTTATTTTGCTCGACATTTAAACTTTCATTTACGTTTTACAAACAAACTAAAAACAAGAATAATAGTAAATTATTTATTGTTTCGGCCTTTACTTGATGAAAATCCATTTTATCTTGAATGAGTAAAACCAAAGGACCCCGCACTAATCTTATGGGAATTGGGTCCCGGTCAAATTGGCTGAATTTTGGATATGTTGTTCATTTCGGCATCCTGAAAGTTTAGTATTTGCTGTGTTGAGAAAAAGGTACACTCTTGGAGTTCCGTGGAGGCGAAATTAAAATCCAATGTCAATATGACAATATTGACAGTTGACCGCTGTCATATAGCTGTCAACTAGCTATCAAACAACAACCAATAATAAAAATCCTACATCCTACACCCGTAGAGTGCCACAAAAACTTCTGGTGGGAATACTTCATTCGCAATTCCAGCTGGAGGGGCTGTCACCCTCTACCGACCTCAGAAACGTCAGAGAACCCCCCCCCCAATATTATTCCCGCGCGTTCAAACAAACTCCCACTGTCAACCATCAAAACCCCGGTTTTTGACATCAGTTTTGAACTGAGCAATCTCGAAAACATATAATCACATGTGGATTTTATCAACGTTGATTATTGGTTGTAGTTTGACACCTAGTTGACAGCTGGATGACAGCTGTCAATATTGTCATATTGACATTGGATTTGAACGCAGCAACCTCGAAAACAATTAATCACGTGTGGATTTTATCAATTTTGGTTATTGGTTGGTGTTTGACAGCTTGATGACAGCTGTCAACTGTCAATATTATCATATTGACATTGGATTTGAACTCAGCAACCTCTAAAACATATAATCACATGTGGATTTTATCAATGTTGATTATTGGTTGTTGTTTGAGAGCTAGTTGACAGCTTTCAACTGTCAATATTAACATATTAACATTGGATTGAACTCAGCAACCTCGAAAACATATTCACATATGGATTTTATCAATTTTGGTTATTGGTTGTTGTTTGACAGCTTGATGACAGCTGTCAACTGTCAATATTATCATATTGACATTGGATTTGAACTCAGCAACCTCGAAAACATATAATCACATGTGGATTTTATCAATGTTGATTATTGGTTGTTGTTTGACAGCTAGTTGACAGCTTGATGACAGCTGTCAACTCTTAATATTATCATATTAACATTGGATTTGAACTCAGCAACCTCGAAAACATGTATTTACTAATTTGAAAAAGAAGTTGTACTTCGAAACATGTCATGTATAGTGTTTTTAATTTTTTTTTTTAATTTTTATTTTTTAAAATAAAAGTTTTGTGAAAATCTACCAAATTTGGTTTTACTCATTCAAGAGAATAATAGTATATTACATAACAAGTGTGGAAAGTGAAACATTTCGCACGAGATGAAGTTTAGCACGATCCGCGTAGCGGCGAGTGCGGAAACTAAACGAGTGCGAGAAATACACTTTCCAACGAGTTGTGTACACTATTTTTCCTACGACCACACACAAAATCCTTAAACTATATCACACATGTATTGAAAAGTAAAAAAATCCTCCAAAATATTTTTCATTTTGTAACAGTTGAAATGACAAGAACTAATACAATGTTTATAAAATATTTATAACTAAAGCAGAGATACTAACAGTGTGATATATTGGAATAAATTATATTATATTATATTATATTTGTTGAATATCCCACAAACAGAATAGTTTATAAACATGTACATCTAAAGAAGATATAACTAACGAAATGGATAAAAAATATTTGTAACTAAACTAGAGATAACTTTTTTGCTTATTGTTCTTTGTATTTTCAGAAATTATACCATCCATAATTTAAAAATGCCTTTATGCTCAAATTATAAACGTTGACATTCGAATAAAATTAAAATAAAAGTAACTAGTCTGGTTCTTAATACAACTGAGTAAATATTAAAAAATATATTAGAAAAATATCAACCAAAAGCATTTATAAAGATATATTTAATAAATAACACTAACACATCCATACATTTTAACCTAATTCACTGTTCTATAAACTATCCGACCAGCGCTATGCGCCAATGTGCATGAAAGAGCTTGATCGTGAGAACCAGTAATGAAGTGTAATTATTATTATGACTTCAAACTTCAATTTTGTTACTAATTTCCATAGAGATCGATCCCATGCGTTCGATAATAATTGCGGTTTGCAAGAAGAAAACCTTGCCAAAGCTCGGAGCACTATTCCTTCCAAACTTGCTTTGCTCACGTCGAATTAGTCAAACCTGCGAATACTTAATGATCACCTTGTTAGACAGGAGATTGCGGATTCTTATTATGCGGCCCTTTTCTTATGAGTTGATGATAATTATTTTAAATAACTTATGTAGCGTTTTGGTAAATTGGTAATTCACAAAATACTATATATGATGGTTAAGAAGTCACTAGGAATGCGCTATAGCTAACCTAGCAAAGGTCCTTTAAATATCATAGAGATATCTATTTTTTACTTCAACCGTGTCTTCTGCCACGCCTAGTGGGTAATAATAAAGGAAATTGGTGAATTTGTAAAGGTAGCAAGATGAAATAATGATTTAATTAAGTAATATTAACAATAATAATCCACTAATAATACTAATATTTATTTATTCATATTAAAAAATTAATCAAATTAATGAACTAAACTGAAAGTAGGTTAAATGAAAACGATTTCTAATGTATTAAGGTTGAGAAAGAATAAAAACGAATATTGAAATTTTTTTAGAAATAATATAGAAAAAAACTCACTATACTGAATATATTATGGGTGAATTAATCACCCTATATACAATATTATTTAAATCATCAGTTACGGCTATTCAGATGTAGTAGGTGAAATACGACTTCACAAAAAATAAATAATAAAACATATAAATAACTGGCTCATTCAATATTAATTTAAATATTCGAGACTCTGGTCCGTCGTTCTTAAGCTCTTTTTCTTCCTATAGATCAGTGGTCGCCAACCTGTCGATCGTGAGCTACCGGTAGCTCGCGGAGGAAATTCTGGTAGCTCTCACAACGATTTTAATTTAAAAAATACAAACTGCAAAAATCAGAGAAGCTTCCGAAAATTCCACAAAAAAATCTAATTGTCATAATATTAAACATAAACAGCGGCAACGTTGCGGTGAGCGATCTGCCGCTGACGCCATCAAGCTAGAATCGGCTAGAACCGACCAGCCGGACCAGCGCGTTAGTGTTCGAGAACGATCAGGATTGCTTTGAACGGGATAAATACGCACAACGCGGCGACATTGCGCTTAGTTTAAAACTGAACGCGTAACCAACGTCCAGCGGTTGGGTTAGTAGAGAACAACAAAAAATAATATTATGGCAAGCAGTTGTAAGAAGGTAAAAACATACCACTTTCATTCGGAATGGGAAGAACAATACTTTTTTACAGAAGTTAAAGATAAAAATGTGTGTTTGTTATGTAATACTTCGGTCTCCGTTGCTAAAAAAGGAAATATTGAGAGACATCATGAAACTGTACATTCTAATTTTAAAAAATCATTCCCACTACATTCTGCCGCCAGAAAGGAGAAACTGAAACAGTTAAAAAAGCAGTTAATTGGACAACAATCAATATTTTTAAGAACAGTCGACAAAAATAAGGCTGCAACTGAAGCATCGTACCGTGTGTCCCAGATAATTGCACAAAAAAAGAAACCTTATGAAGACGGGGAAATGATAAAACAGGCGTTTTTAGAAGCTGCTGATTCGTTATTTGCCAACTTTAGAAATAAAGACGAGATAGTTTCAGCTATAAAATCTATGCAACTTTCTGTTAATACAGTGATGAGACGTGTAGAAGTAATGAGCAATGATATTTAAGAACTGACTTAGATAACTGTGTTCATTTTTCACTTCAACTGGATGAATCAACAGATGTCGTTGACAATGCCCAGATGGTCGTGTTCGTCAGGATGGTTTTTAGTGATTTTACGATTAAAGAAGGTCCACTGAAAGGACACACTACTGGACAGGAGTTGTTTTCTCATTTAAAAAATGTTATTTCTTCCGAGAAAATTCTAATATCGAAAATGGTAGGCTTGACAACCGATGGCTCTCCAGCTATGGTGGGTTGTGATAAGGGTCTGGTGGCGTTATGTCGTAAAGATGAAACTTTTCCGCAATTTCTCTGTTACCACTGCATTATCCATCAGCAAGCATTATGTGGAAATTTCCTGAAACTAAACAACGTTATGAAACTGGTGGTAAAAATTGTGAACCAGATTAGAGCTCAAGCGTTACAAAGAAGATTATTCAAAACCTTGGCCGATGAAGTTGATTGTCAATACAGGGACCTACTTCTTCACTCTGAAGTCCGATGGTTAAGTAGAGGACGGGTGCTGAAACGTTTTAATGATGTCCTATCTGGCATAGTTCAATTTTTCAAACAACGCGATGAACCGACTCCGGAACTAGAAAATTCAATCTGGCTTAGAGATTTTGGTTTTCTCGTGGACATTACAGAGAAATTAAACGAAATTAATTTGCAGCTTCAAGAGAGAGACAAAGAACTAGCGGAAATTATTTCTGATATAAAAGCATTTATCAAAAAGCTGGAGTTTTGGGGACAAAACCTAATAAACAGCGATGCCAATCATTTTCCTATTCTTTCAGAAAAAATATCTCAAAATCCATTAGAACCCTATGACAGCAAATATCATGTAGAAATAGTTTCTACACTGAAGAATAACTTCAAAAACCGTTTTAAGGATTTCAACGAAATGGCTTTAGTAGCGCAGTTTGTTGTTTCACCCTTTATGGAAATTGATATCTAACAGTTTGCAACTTGTGGTATGCAGAACTTTGGCGAAGACATTGCTGCAATAGAAATGGAAGTAATTGAGTTTCAAAATGATTTAGTCTTAAAATCGTTAGTCTCAAGTACCAAATGTATCTGGCCTATTGTAAGTAAAGACAAATATTCAGTTCTATGCCGTGTTGCCTTGATAGTGAAAGCATTATTCAGTTCAACCTATTTGTGTGAATATTCTTTTTCCAATATGAAGTTTATTAAGAACAAATATCGCAATCGACTTACAGATGAACATTTGGATAATTGTATTCGAATGGCTGCATCAAATTATACTGCAAACATTAAAAAAATTATCGATGAGTCTGAGTGTCAGCCTTCTCATTGAACGTGCTTTTTTATTTTTCAATGTTTATGTTCATGATAGTGCGTTACTTTTTTGTTGTTATTATTAACTATTTTTAAATCTTACGTAACATGCCGTTGTGGCTGGATAAAAGTTTGTGTTTATTTTTCAAACACCTTCGTTTGGTAGGTAGGAATGTAGCTATGAACAAGTACGTACTAGTAATATTAGTTTTTTTGTTATTAGTTTATTATTAGTACCTATGTATTATGTATTACCAGTTAAATAGTAAAATAAATACATATAATAATAAATTAACTGTGGATTATTTCATTTACGTTGCGTTACGTGGCTTCCGTGTGGGTAGCTCGCTGTTTATTCCAAAATTAACAAAGTAGCTCAACACATTGAGAGGTTGGCGACCACTGCACTAGATGGTGTATACGTGTAGCATCTTTAAAATATTTGTTTGACAATTAAAGAAGTATGTGAATTTATCACAAATCAATTTTTTTCTGAAAATTTTAATAAATATTCTTGAAAATAAAGAAGTTTAAACACTAATATTCAAAAAATTGACATAAACATTGCAGATACAATAAAGAAAATTGATTGTCTTAAAGACATAATTTTGAAAAATTATGAGAACAAATAGTCAATGAGAAGGATAATTTTAATATCAAGAAACATAAACGTTCATCTAAAACTAGGTAGGTCAAAATAATTATTTATGCAACAAGTGTGCAAAGTTACTCTTTTTGACGAATGCGAATGTTGTCGAGCCGTAGACGAGTGCGACAATCACATGAGTCAATAAATGGGACTTTACACACGAGTTGCATAAAATATAAGAACGAAACTGGTCCAAGAGTGATGTTTTCCTTAGTAAACAAAATCAAAGGTAGATTGCTAAATATTCATTTATATCTCTGCTGCTTTTTTTTGGATATAAATCAATGCTTGTTGCAGTATTGGTCAAAGGAGTAGTTGTTTTCCTGAGAGAAACGGTCGCTCGTATTATTATGTTACACTGCCTTTGTTTTATTTTTATTTTATATTAAGCAAAGTTATATAGGTATATATATATATATTTCACAAAAAACATATTCGCTTTTTTTTTTCTTAAAAATTTACCAGTCATCAACTTTAAAATAAACGAAAAGTCACTCAGAGAAGTTTTAATGTTATCGCAGGTGTCAATAAAATCTTATTAAATCTCCACCGAACAAACATCGATATTTGAATGAAACAATTACTCTTATATCCGAACTGTCAGATCATTATCAAATTATACAAGACTGATCAAATCAAATTAAAATTTTGCCTAGTCATATGCCGTAATGCATTCGTGGGCACTTATGGTAAGGCTAATAATTTCACTTTGTGTGTAAGAATTGATGGAATGGTATTACCATAATTCACATTTTAGTATTAATAAATAATATTTGAAACATAACGTATTTTATTATTATTAATTAATAATAAAATTAGGTTTAACAAATATTTAGTACGTTTTGAAAATAATTATTATAATTTAGTTGATTATATCAGAAATTGCATTGTATTCATATTGAAGTTACACGAAAAAATGTAGAAAACATTTTTACAATTATATTGTCGTGCGAGCCAGCTTCAACCAGTGTGGTCCTGATCTAATACTTTAAATCCCTCGCTACCTTGTTAAGCCTCTTACGGCCTCCACTTTTCGGATCACCAAGAATAAGTCAACCTCTGAAATTCACGCTTATGGCAATCAGTCACCGTCAATCACCTTTTAAATTTGATGAATGGGAATTTAAAATAGAAAATTCGTCACTCTAAAATCTGACGTTCAAAAATGGATACACAACCGAGGAAGAAAATTTTTTTAAAGTAGATAAACTTAGGGAAATGGGGTAAATAATTTCAGAATACGTTCATTTCGTAACGGTAAACTCAAATCTATTGAGTTTTTTTTAATTAAAACATATTCCGATCAGTTATACTTAACCAAAACAACTTTAGACTGAGTCCACATTTAGATCTCAATAACAATAGTTAAACGATATGCATAGAGCATGAAATAGCTGCATAAAGAATTCGAAACACCACGGCGAATGCATCTAGCGTTAACACAAATGTTCCACACATAGTACATCACCATTGTATGTATAATTTCTGTTTAGAACTCAATAAATATACGATTGGAATTGTTTAATGGCAGTAAAGCTGGTCGTAAAATAAATTATTTTCAGTACTCGACAGAGTGAAGTGATATTGATTTCGATATTTACGTACTGAAAATAACAAGATAAATTTTCAGGAAGTAACGGATTGTATCATTCTTTGAGACGTAATTGTCTATGAGGAAAAAGTTAATAAACTGCAACCGACAGACTAACTCCGTAATTCGGTTTGGAAATGAATAAAAACGATGATACGTTAGACAAAGATAGTAAAAGAAAAGGAAAATATTAAGTATCTATAGTCTATTTTTATGTATGAGAGAGTAATAAAACAGCATTTCTAATGCAAAAACTTATTACGGTCATTTTAAATATTTTTACAGAATAATCTAAATATTTCCTAAAATTGTAATAAATGTACCTGAGCTGTTACAAGTTTTGGGTTTTTTATTGGTCCTTTATAAACATAAGCTGTACAGAACAATAGAAAAAGGTTTGGACAGGCCAAAAGCCCTGTGTATTAAATATTACATAGCCGTATCTTAAGATTATTTTCAATAAGTACCTATTTGCCAATTTTGTTTTATTTTATTTCCAAGAATTCCTTACAGTAATCGAATTATAAGTAGATAAATACCTTCCCAACAAATTTCACCGAAAATGCGATTATAGGTTTTCCATTTAGTAAGGAGATCCAAGTTGTGTATTCTTGACAGTTTACTAAATGTCGTTTAGTTGCAACTTGCAAGGTGCAGTGTGAATTCTAGTGTGATCATGGAAAATTTGGAAGGGCCGCGTAAACGACAAAAAATCGGTACTTTAACAGTTAATGAAAAAACATTAATATTTAATTGTTTTAAATCATTTACAGACAAACATTTATGTAAAAGTGTTGATGACAGTGAAATTAGTTAGTAGTACGCTTGGTGTTGGGAAATCTACGATTTACAGAGTTGCTAAAGAAGAGAAATGTGGCAAGTTTCAAACAGCACGTAAAGCTCCAGGAAAACCAAAATTTCAATTAGAAAATCTTTTGAAAGAAAGACTTCGAAGGAAAGTGCATGAGTTCTTCTTTAGAAAAGAATTTCCGACAGTAGACAAAGTTCTTGCCACGGTTCGAGATGATAAGGATTACCCTGAAATGAGTCGAAGCACACTATGGAAACTTTTAAAAGAAATAGGTTTTCTATGGAAAAAGCATTCCAGAAAGTCTATTTTAATAGAAAGAAGCGATATTGTAGTATTGAGAAGAAATTACCTAAGGACTATAAAAGAAATGAGAAACCAAAGAAGAAATATATTTTATTTAGATGAAACATGGATCAACGAGGGACATAAACCAAATAAATTTTGGCAAGATGAAACTGTTACAAGTCGAAGACAGGCTTTTTTAAATAATTTATCTACTGGTTTAAATTCACCATCAGGAAAGGGGCGCAGACTAATAATAGTACACATCGGTAGTTCAAACGGTTTTGTTACAGTGGTTTATTGACTTTTGAATCTACTCGTACCAGTGACTACCATGAGGACATGAATGCTAGTGTCTTTAAAGAGTGGTTCGAACAAATTATAGATCTTCTTCCTCAGAACTGTATAATAGTAATGGATAATGCAAGTTATCACTCGAGACTTATAGAAAAAATGCCCACATCCAAGTGGTTAAAAAAAGATTTACAGAATTGGCTAAATTCAAAGAATATTAAGTTCCATCCCGGTTCTGTGAGAAAAAAACTGTATCATTTGTGTTCCCTTCATAAAGAGAAATTCAAAAAATATGAAATTGATGAAATTGCAAAAAATCGTGGGATGACGGTGGTTAGATCACCACCATATCATTGCGAAGTACACCCGATTGAACTGATATGGGCACAGATAAAGGGAGAAGTTTCAAGAAAAAATAATTCTTTTAAAATGAGTGTTGTTAAATAGTTGTTTTTGGAGGCTGTAAATAATGTGAAGCATGAAAACTGGGAAAAGGCAGTAAATCATACGATTAAAGAAGAAGAGAAAATGTGGAAGTTGGACAATATTACTGATTAAATGATCGAGCCATTCATTGTAAATATTGGTTGCGACATTTCATCTTCTGATTTCGATTCTGATTTGGATTTGTAGGTAAGAAGTAGTTTTTATATTAGAATTATTATTTATGAACGTAACGTTGTTTAAAAGTCAAAGTTTAAACCCTTATACCTCCATAACCCGTTTGACACAATGTTCTTAACATACCTTGTGGAAAAATAAAACATTTTAGAAAAATTTGCACTTTTTTACCTTCAGCTGTTTAGAAGTTATAAGTAGGTTAATTAGGTGAAAATATAAGTGTATACTCGAGGAATAACTTCAAAAAATATTTTAACTGTCTACTAAAAGAAGTGATACGCCTATGGATTATACGAACGCTTTATTATTTTAATACTCTCTCATACATAAAAATAGACTATAGATGTGGTTTGTAAGTTTTTATGAAGTACAATTAAAATCTTGTTTCGGAATGAAAATATTGAATATTATGAGTCATTGTTTTTCTTAATTCCTCAATTTATGGTTATAATACTGTTGAAACTGTTCAATTGGAGAAAAGTACAGACGCGTTGCAGAAACCAAATTTTGGTTTTGTTACCTAGCAATACTTAGCAACGATTAATAAAACGTATACGTTTGTCGATGCTATTTAGAAGACATCTCTGTACAAAATTCTTGAAATTAAATTAATAATCTATGCGCTACTTTCCCCAAAAAAAAGAAGAAATACCTATACATAAAAAAAAAGAAAATCGGTGTGCGATTATATAAACAAGTCACTTAAATAAACAGGGCGGACTTAGCTGAACAAATATCATGGCTTCTTCGCAGCTGCAGTCAACGATGTCGTAGTAGGGTACTACCACACTAGCTCAGCCCTTCGAAATCCACAGTTAATCCAAATCTCCATCTACACCAAATGTTCCCAATCCAAATGGGGTTTTTCTGTACCCCCACCAAGAATCTTATGCCATTGGGGTTTTCTATACCCCCTCCAAGAAACCCTTTTAATCAGAAAAGGGACCAAATCCAAACCAACTCGGGTTCTTAACGAGCATAAGCGTGAACGGTGATTATGGCCAAGGTGTTTTTCAAAGGGGCCAGCTATCCAATTCAAAAATCCAACACGAGGTTGCTGCGAGGCAACCAGGGGGTGATAGCGGTATTCTCTTGCTTCCCCCCGTCGATAATCAGAGCTGTTTCAGCCCCTAGTCTTTATAACAGCTCGTGGAAAAGGTTTCTCTCTTGTAGAAGCTATGGACTACCAGATGTCTACATAACAGAGACTTTAAACCGGTAATATTTAATTAGTTTTCATTGGTAATAATTTATTTTTAATAAATTTTCCGAATATAATAGTTTTAAATAACGAAATATGCAATTAACTTATTTAAAAAGAAATGTCACTTGAATCCTTTTGCTTCTAACCCCTTCATTTGATATTAAAAATAAGAGCTATGACCTTATTTAATACTGACTAAGCCGTTTTTCTTAAAATAATACAAATCTATTTATATATTTGTGTGCACGTTACCGTAACACCCTTTATCCAAACAAATGATAATAAAGCGTTACAGCATTACGTACGATATCTCGTGCATTATTTACACATTGCGAAATTTATTCGCGACCGGTATATATAAAGCGTAATTATTCATATGGTTCTGATGAACCTCCTGCAGTCGCCTTAGTGCTAAATTATCAGATTTGTGTCACCGACCGCTTGTGTAAATTACGTTATCGTGGGTTCGGATTCCAACGAGATGTCCCACTGGTTACAACAATGGGATGGTACATCGAGCGTGCATTACGGATATTCTGGAAGTAAGTAACAGTTGGTTCGGTTGTTTATAATTCTTGTTATTTGTGTATAGATATCTGCACTAGCCGATGAAAAATATTGCTGACAGCACAATATAATCCTTGTACAGAGTTATTTAAAAAAAAAAAACTGTTGACACAAATCTATAAAGCACAGTACAACTACTACTTAAAAATTATTTTGAAGATGAGTAAATAATTATTTTCTTTAATTTTTCAATACTATTTTTTATTGACTTAAATTGCTATACATTATCCCAAATTTAAATATAATTTGGTGATCAGTTCGGTCAATGCATAGAAAATGCAGTATTAGAATTTCAAATCTTTCTAATATTGAGAGAGGAGCAGATTATGCATAAGAATATTTAAAATTTTGGTGAAGGAACTAGTATACACAAAAAGTATAAGACAAGTTATTAAAGTATTGAAATTACAACCATAGATATTTATATAACCAAATAGATATGTAGAACAGAACCATTTAAATCTGATAAGCATAATTGCAAAGATATTCAGATTATGCAAATTTTATAAAATTATATTATTGAAAAAGGATATCAAACTGCTCTAATCTGGTCATCTTAAAGGTACTCAAGAAAAACGCAAAAATCGGTCCCGAATAAAATTATTTAATGTTGTTTCAACATTAAACCATCATCAGGTTTAATAATTTAAGAAGAAACAGCTGTAAAAAATATTATATACACAACGATATAATTGGTAGTACATACCTATGTGACAAGTTAACAAAAGTATTAAAATGGTAGGAAAAAAAAACTATAACACTAGTATGTGAAAAATTAAGGGAATTATATTAAAAACGGCATTAACCCTTAACATGAGAAATAGAATTGCTCAGGGTAGGAACTAACCTGACGTGCTTGGCTCGAAATCAAGTTAAAATGATTGGGGACTGACCGAAAACATTTGATACAGTACCCAAATGAAAAGGAGTAGGTAATGTTCCTAATGCTTGGAAAATCCACGGATGGAAAAGTAGGCATCCTAGAAAAATAAAAATTGTTAGTCAAGAAGAACAAACGCTTAAGTTACCGCTCAGAAAAAAGAGTGGATATGTAAAGTACATTAATACAGTGAAGGCTGCTTGGAAATTCTAAGATGGAGCAGTACATCAGTGGTCGCCAACCTCTCAATGTGTTGAGCTACTTTGTTAATTTTGGAATAAACAGCGAGCTACCCACACGGAAGCCACGTAACGCAACGTAAATGAAATAATCCACAGTTAATTTATCATTATATGTATTTATTTTACTATTTAACTGGTAATACATAATACATAGGTACTAATAATAAACTAATAACAAAATAACTAATATTACTAGTACGTACTTGTTTATAGCTACATTCCTACCTACCAAACGAAGGTGTTTGAAAAATAAACACAAACTTTTATCCAGCCACAACGGCATGTCACGTAAGATTTAAAAATAGTTAATAATAACAACAAAAAAGTAACGCACTATCATGAACATAAACATTGAAAAATAAAAAAGCACGTTCAATAAGAAGGCTGACACTCAGACTTATCGATAATTTTTTTAATGTTTGCTGTATAATTTGAAACAGCCATTCGAATACAATTATTCAAATGTTTATCTGTAAGTCGATTGCGATATTTGTTCTCAATAAACTTCATATTGGAAAAAGAAGATTCACACAAATAGGTTGAACTGAATAATGCTTTCACTTTCAAGGCAATACGGCATATATCTGAATATTTGTTTTTACTTACAATAGGCCAGATACATTTGGTACTTAAGACTAACAATTTTAAGGCTAAATCATTTTGAAACTCAATTACTTCCATTTCTGTTGCAGCGATGTCTTCACCAAAGTTCTGCATAACACAAGTTGCAAACTGTTGGATATCAATTTCCATAAAGGGTGAAACAACAAACTGCGCTACTAAAGCCATTTCGTTGAAATCCTTAAAACGATTTTTGAAGTTATTCTTCAGGGTAGAAACCATTTCTACATGATATTTGCTGTCATAGGGTTCTAATGGATTTTGAGATATTTTTTCTGAAAGAATAGGAAAATGCTTGGCATCGCTGATAATTAGGTTTTGTTCCCAAAACTCCAGCTTTTTGATAAATCAGATATATCAGAAATCATTTCCGCTAGTTCTTTGTCTCTCCCCTGAAGCTGCAAATTAAGTTCGTTTAATTTCTCTGTAATGTCCACGAGAAAACCAAAATCTCTAAGCCAGATTGAATTTTCTAGTTCCGGAGTCGGTTCATCGCGTTGTTTGAAAAATTGAACTATGCCAGATAGGACATCATTAAAACGTTTCAGCACCCGTCCTCTACTTAACCATCGGACTTCAGAGTAAAGGAGTAGGTCCCCGTATTGACAGTCAACTTCATCGGCCAAGGTTTTGAATAATCTTCTTTGTAACGCTTGAGCTCTAATCTTGTTCACAATTTTTACCACCAGTTTCATAACTTTGTTTAGTTTCAGGAAATTTCCACATAATGCTTGCTGATGGATAATGCAGTGGTAACAGAGAAATTGCGGAAAAGTTTCATCTTTACAACATAACGCCACCAGACCCTTATCACAACCCACCATAGCTGGAGCGCCATCGGTTGTCAAGCCTACCATTTTCGATATTGGAATTTTCTCGGAAGAAATAATATTTTTTAAATGAGAAAACAACTCCTGTCCAGTAATGTGTCCTTTCAATGGAATAAGCTTCAAAAGATCTTCTTTAATCGTAAAATCACTAAAAACCATCCTGACGAACACGGCCATCTGGGCAATGTCAACGACATCTGCTGATTCATCCAGTTGAAGTGAAAAATAAACACAGTTATCTAAGTCAGTTCTTAACTGTAAAAAAATATCATTGCTCATTACTTCTACACGTCTCATCACTGTATTAGCAGAAAGTTGCATAGATTTTATAGCTGAAACTATCTCGTCTTTATTTCTAAAGTTGGCAAATAACGAATCAGGAGCTTCTAAAAACGCCTGTTTTATCATTTCCCCGTCTTCATAAGGTTTCTTTTTTTGTGCAATTATCTGGGACACACGGTACGATGCTTCAGTTGCAGCCTTATTTTTGTCGACTGTTCTTAAAAATATTGATTGTTGTCCAATTAACAGCTTTTTTAACTGTTTCAGTTTCTCCTTTCTGGCGGCAGAATGTAGTGGGAATGATTTTTCAAAATTAGAATGTACATTTTTAATACCATTTATGAATAAGTCCATTGGTCAAAAAAGTTATGCCTATTTAGATCCTAAATTATTCAATTCCCTGCCCGAAACGATAAAGAAAACAACAAATCTTATAAAGTATAAAAACCTATTGAAAAAATTTGTCAGTGGAAAAAATAGAATTGAAATCCATAACCTAATAGAAAATTAAATATAGATTGGCAAATTAAGTAGTAATAAAAAAAAAAAAAAAAAATTCTATCCCGTTAGCGAAATATGTCTCAGTGAGTATGATATTGTTTCTAATATTAGTTGTTTAATAGCTTAGCTGTATATTATATTATATTATTATTACTATCATCATTATTATTCTTATTAATATCTTATTCTAATAGGTACTTCTTACGAGAGATACTTTATAATCCTTAATCTTAATTTTTAATTTTAAGTAATACTTGTTATGGTACTTTCTTCTTTTTTTATATATATTTGTTATGCCTACACACAGGTTATAACCTCGTAGGCTTATTTTGGATATTTATAGGCTAAAATTACTCGATTGTATATATATATTTGTAAAATTCAAATTGGCCAATAAATATTATTATTATTATTATTATTATGATGCCTCTCAATATTTCCTTTTTTAGAAACGGAGACCGAAGTATTACATAACAAACAGACATTTTTATCTTTAACTTCTGTAAAAAAGTATTGTTCTTCCCATTTCGAATGAAAGTGGTATGTCTTTACTTTCTTACAACTGCTTGCCATAATATTATTTTTTGTTGTTCTTTACTAACCCAACCGCTGGACGTTGGTTACGCGTTCAGTTTTAAACTAAGCGCAATGTCGCCGCGCCGTGCATATTTATCCCGTTCAAAGCAATCCTGATCGTTCTCGAACACTAACGCGCTGGTCCGTCTGGTCGGTTCTAGCCGATTCTAGCTTGATGGCGTCAGCGGCAGATCGCTCACCGCAACGTTGCCGCTGTTTATGTTTAATATTATGACAATTAGATTTTTTTGTGGAATTTTCGGAAGCTTCTCTAATTTTTGCAGTTTGTATTTTTTAAATTAAAATCGTTGTGAGAGCTACCAGAATTGTCTCCGCGAGCTACCGGTAGCTCGCGATCGATAGGTTGGCGACCACTGATAATACAATATAATTTTTTCGAACAGTCTCCCTCAATTTTTCATGGTAATTTAATACAAAAGTCTGAATAAAAAATTATGTTTTCTAATCAATATTGAATTGTTAAACATCTTATACTTAATTTTATATGTAAATAGAAAAATATAGAGACCATATTCTAATGCGTTTATCGTTTTTTCTTATAAACTACTTTTTGGTAGACAGACCAGTCTAGTTCCAGGTTATTCATATTCTAGTTAATTTTGTTATTTTTTTTTTATTCAATATCTTAAAACAACTATTTTGTTCATTCGATTTTTTCATAGTAACATTATGAAACAAATTTGTTCCAAATGAACCATAATTACGACACACATGCGGTATCTGCAATTTGAATACGATATTTATTTCTCGCTAATCCTTATATATTACGTGCTAAGGAGTGAGGCTTGTAATTGATGTATTATTTAGCAAGTAAAGCCGGTGACCATTTGTATAACGCGCCCGGAGCGTTCTTCAGGTTCAACTTTATAAATTGATTCGTAATTACGCACATAAATTATGCACCGAAGATATCTCGTTATACTAAAAAACTCTTTTACATAACAATATTTCAAGAGGCGACTCCTAGAGCTTGATATATTCAGTATTAATATTATTATTACTAAGTGTCGATGATGAATCACAGTTTTTGTAATATTGAAACGAGATATAAGTATGGGCACCAAAGAATGTTGTTAAACATGTCAGTGCTTACGTTAACGGATTAATACAAGAGATTTGAAATGTAGACACCGATAGGTGGTCTGGATGGGAGGAGAAAAATTATAGAACTTCCAAATTTATTCTTTTATATCCGAAAATGCTTTCGACGGATTAGAGTGCATTATAAATGTGTGATTAAACATTGTTTTTAAAGATATTTGATTATTGTTCATAATTTTGATTAAAGCTCTTAAAAAATTTGTTTATTATGGTATTAGTTATCAAGATTTGAGCAGAAAATGAATTATGAAACAGTAAATATCAGATACATTTTTATATTTAGATAATAATAATAATAATAATACTCTATAATTTAACCCCTAAAGTTCTAAAAGAAAAGCTTGTGTACGTGAGTAGCAGCTATTATTTTTATAATGTCCATTACATAAGTATGTAATTTACTTAAGTTACTTCAGTGATCACTTTTGGAATTTTGAATTTTTATTTAATTATAATAAATACACAAGAGAAGCAAAAAAGATTTTAGATTCAATAATTTTATGTAATTATGCTTGGCTTACATCTTCATCTTTTCGGTCTTAAAATTTGAAAAATATATGAGATGCGCTAATGAAAAGGAATAAATCTATGAAAAAAGGAAACGAATAAATTTTTTGGTTGGCGATGTTTAATTTTCATAGCCAATGGCCTCCCAGAATTAAAAACAAAATACGACATATCATACCAATAAAAGTATTACCTAGCATTATTAATTTATTTTGTTTATGATTCATAGAAGCAGACTAGCAAAATAATTTAAGATTTTAATATATGGTAAATCATAAAGGGTAAGCTGGTTAACAGTGGATCAGTGGTACAGTAAAATATATTATTTAAACCAATGGTCGCCAACCTCTCAATGTGTTGAGCTACTTTGTTAATTTTGGAATAAACAGCGAGCTACCCACACGGAAGCCACGTAACGCAACTTAAATGAAATAATCCACAGTTAATTTATCATTATATGTATTTATTTTACTATTTAACAGGTAATACATAATACATAGGTACTAATAATAAACTAATAACAAAATAACTAATATTACTAGTACGTACTTGTTCATAGCTACATTCCTACCTACCAAACGAAGTTGTTTGAAAAATAAACACAAACTTTTATCCAGCCACAACGGCATGTCACGTAAGATTTAAAAATAGTTAATAATAACAAAAACAAAAAAGTAACGCACTATCATGAACATAAACATTGAAACATAAAAAAGCACGTTCAATGAGAAGGCTGACACTCAGACTCATCGATAATTTTCTTAATGTTTGCAGTATAATTTGATACAGCCATTCGAATACAATTATTCAAATGTTCATCTGTAAGTCGATTGCGATATTTGTTCTTAATAAACTTCATATTGGAAAAAGAAGATTCAAACAAATAGGTTGAACTGAATAATGCTTTCACTTTCAAGGCAACACGGCATAGAACTGAATATTTGTCTTTACTTACAATAGGCCAGATACATTTGGTACTTGAGACTAACGATTTTAAGGCTAAATCATTTTGAAACTCAATTACTTCCATTTCTGTTGCATCGATGTCTTCGTCAAAGTTCTGCATAACACAAGTTGCAAACTGTTGGATATCAATTTCCATAAAGGGTGAAACAACAAACTGCGCTACTAAAGCCATTTCGTTGAAATCTTAAAAACGATTTTTGAAGTTATTCTTCAGGGTAGAAACTATTTCTACATGATATTTGATGTCATAGGGTTCTAATGGATTTTGAAATATTTTTTCTAAAAGAATAGGAAAATGCTTGGCATCGCTGTTAATTAGGTTTTGTTCCCAAAATTCCAGCTTTTTGATAAATGCTTTTATATCAGAAATCATTTCCGCTAGTTCTTTGTCTCTCCCCTGAAGCTGCAAATTAAGTTCGTTAAATTTCTCTGTAATGTCCACGAGAAAACCAAAATCTCTAAGCCAGATTGAATTTTCTAGTTCCGGAGTCGGTTCATCGCGTTGTTTGAAAAATTGAACTATGTCAGATGGGACATCATTAAAACGTTTCAGCACCCGATATTGACTCTAAATTTTTAGACTTCTTAAATAAAATAATTATGTGTTTCAATACAGCTTTCCCCCTTCGCCCCATTAAAACTAAATGTCATAAATCTTGGACAACTAAAGGAATAAAAACATCATCTAAAAATATGAGGTCACTCATGTACATTAAAAAGTACACAGATAATCCCCTAATATTAAACTATATCAACAACTACAGAATATTGTATCGGAAAATCACCAAATCTGCTAAGAAAAACTATTACAAAAATCGCATCGCAAGAGCTAAAAACTCCTCCAAAGAAACCTGGTCTATAATAAATGACTTAAGGAATAAAACCCGTTCTTCAAACAGTGTAAATCCTAGCCCAGATGAACTAAACAATTATTTCGTAAATGTAAGTAAAAATATCAAATCTAACATAGCTCCGAGTCAGGATGCTCTCTCCTTCCTCCTACCTACTAAAAGGATCACTGAAAGTGTCTTCCTAAGACCAGTAGACAAGCATGAACTAGTGCAAACCATAAACAACATCCAAAATAAATTTTCCTGTGGAATTGATGGCCTGTCCACCAAAATATTTCTAAATATACCGGATGTAGTAATCAACATTTTAACTTCACTGATTAATGAATCCTTTGAAATTGGTCTCTTTCCTAACTGTCTAAAAACAGCTATAATAATCCCACTTCATAAAGGTGGCGACAAAACCAAAACCTGTAACTATAGACATATCGCGTTATTGCCTACCTTATCGAAGATAGTAGAACGGCTAATGAAAAACCGTCTTTTGCCCTTTCTTTTCAAGCATAACATCCTCACAGCTCATCAGTATGGCTTTCTACTTAAAAAATGCACTAGCGACGCAATGTTTTCCGTTCTTAATGAAATATACACATCACTTAATGATAAACTTTTCACCGCTTCAGTATTTTGTGACTTCGCAAAGGCCTTCGATTGTGTAAATCATGATATTTTAATTAATAAGTTACAATTTTATGACATACGGGGTTCTCCTTTACAATGGTTTAAAACTTACCTAGAAAATAGAAATCAACAGGTGCGGGCGAATGGTGAGGATTCTACAAATCTAGCAATAAGCAGTGGAGTACCTCAAGGATCAGTATTAGGTCCAATTTTGTTTTTATTATTCATCAACGACATCACAGACTTAAGAATAAGTGGTAGAATTACTTTATTTGCTGATGGCACCAGTGTAACCTGGAATAATTCTAACATGCAGACATTACAATCTATCATAAGTGAAGATCTAGTGACTATTAAGTCCTGGTCTGATTCGAATGGACTTTGTTTCAACACCAGCAAAACTGTAGCATTGTCTTACAGAGGTACTTTACAACCTATAACTTTAAACAATAATCTGATCCAAACGGTGACTTCAATCAAGTTTTTAGGTCTTTATATAGACGATTCTCTAAAATGGTCTGCTCATATAGATACCTTAGCAAAAAAATTATCCTCCGCATGTTTTGCCATTAAATCGGTTTCTAAAGAGCTGACTCCTTCTACTGCATTAATAACCTACTTTTCCTTATTCGAATCTCACCTTCGCTATGGTTTACCTTTCTGGGGTTCTTGTAGCTTATACCTTTTCGAATCTATTTTTAAACTGCAAAAAAGAGCAATCCGCTATGTATTTGGTTTAAGTAGTAGGACACATTGCGAAAATTACTTCAAAAATTTCAAAATTCTAACCCTTCCTGCTCTATTTATTTTCGAATCCGTCTGCTTAGTTCGCAAGCACATTCAAAATGTATCCGAAAGACCGACTCGTAGATATCCTACAAGAAATTTAGAGACTGATGTTTATTTAACAATGCCCACTTCTGACCTATTAAAACATTCCATTACCTACAATGCCAAAAAATTGTATAATAACCTTCCGATGCAATTAAAATCTATAAATACATACGATAAGTTCCGAAGACTGGCTAAAGCTTTTCTTCTAGAAAGACCATATTACATAGTAGCAGAATTTTATAACGTACCTTAGACATTTGAGTTCCACATACAATGGCATTAATTAAATAATTAAATATTAAAGTTTAAATTTAAATTTAAAAATTAAATTAGAATAATTATAATGACGGATATTGCATATCCATTGCAATTGTTATTCCTATTTTGTCTGTTTGTTTCTGTTTGTTTTTTCTGCTGTTTAGTTATTTTTATAATATGTTTAGTATTTAAGTTACACGCTTTGTCTATAAAATTTTTGTAAATTTTTTTACGACAATAAAGCATATCTCTCTCTCTCTCTCCCGTCTTCTACTTAACCATCGGACTTCAGAGTGAAGGAGTAGGTCCCCGTATTGACAGTCAACTTCATCGGCCAATGTTTTGAATAATCTTCTTTGTAACGCTTGAGCTCTAATCTTGTTCACAATTTTTACCACCAGTTTCATAACGTTGTTTAGTTTCAAGAAATTTCCACATAATGCTTGCTGATGGATAATGCAGTGGTAACAGAGAAATTGCGGAAATGTTTCATCTTTACGACATAACGCCACAAGACCCTTATCACAACCCACCATAGCTGGAGCGCCATCGGTTGTCAAACCTACCATTTTCGATATTGGAATTTTCTCGGAAGAAATAATATTTGTTAAATGAGAAAACAACTCCTGTCCAGTAATGTGTCCTTTCAGTGGAATAAACTTCATAAGATCTTCTTTAATCGTAAAATCACTAAAAACCATCCTGACGAACACGGCCATATGGGCAGTGTCAACGATATCTGTTGATTCATCCAGTTGTAGTGAAAAATAAACACGGTTATCTAAGTCAGTTCTTAACTGTAAAAAAATATCATTGCTCATTACTTCTACACGTCTCATCACTGTATTAGCAGAAAGTTGCATAGATTTTATAGCTGAAACTATCTCATCTTTATTTCTAAAGTTGGCAAATAACGAATCAGCAGCTTCTAAAAACGCCTGTTTTATCATTTCCCCGTCTTCATAAGGTTTCTTTTTTTTGTGCAATTATCTGGGACACACGGTACGATGCTTCAGTTGCAGCTTTATTTTTGTCGACTGTTCTTAAAAATATTGATTGTTGTCCAATTAACTGCTTTTTTAACTGTTTCAGTTTCTTCTTTCTGGCGGCAGAATGTAGTGGGAATGATTTTTCAAAATTAGAATGATGTCTCTCAATATTTCCTTTTTTAGCAACGGAGACCGAAGTATTACATAACAAACACACATTTTTATCTTTAACTTCTGTAAAAAAGTGTTATTTTTCCCATTCCGAATGAAAGTGGTATGTCTTTACCTTCTTACAACTGCTTGCCATAATATTATTTTTTGTTGTTCTTTACTAACCCAACCGCTGGACGTTGGTTACGCGTTCAGTTTTAAACTAAGCCAATGTCGCCGCGCCGTGCGTATTTATCCGTTCTCGAACACTAACGCGCTGGTCCGGCTGGTCGGTTCTAGCGTGATGGCGTCAGCGGCAGATCGCTCACCGCAACGTTGCCGCTGTTTATGTTTAATATTATGACAATTAGATTTTTTTGTGGAATTTTCGGAAGCTTCTCTGATTTTTGCAGTTTGTATTTTTTAAATTAAAATCGTTGTGAGAGCTACCAGAATTGCCTCCGCGAGCTACCGGTAGCTCGCGATCGACAGGTTGGCGACCACTAATTTAAACTATATAATAAAAACGCACAAGCGTTAGCAATAAGTTTAGTTTTAGTGTAACTTAAGAGTATCTCAATATTTGAAATGCTGTATTTCTATAAAAATTATATTTTGGAGTGTATAAATAATATTTTATCCTTTCTTATTTACCAAGATAATAATATATTGATTCCTTCACATGAGAATAAAATAATGACCATACTTTCTTTATACAACTGTTGTTAAAAAAATATGGATGTTATGGATGGGACAATTTGTCTTAAAATGCTAATGAAAATTAATGATTTTTAACTTACGACATTCTTCTTAAACTGTTTATTCTTAAATATAGACGTACCTGAAACAAACAAAACAATAAATACGTATAACACAAGAAAAAACTACAGATCATTTATAAATAAATTTTCCGCAAAGGAAAAACTAGTTACCGGAAAACTTTTTGTATTTATAATAATTATAATTAATATTAAATAAGTAATCAAAGTAAAATTGATTGCTGCACCTTCCATTTTGTTTCTAATAAAAGTAGAAAAATCAAGCGAATATTCCTTGGAATGACACCAAACGTTTATTCCTATTTCCGCCAATTCTTCGTTCTAATTGGTTAATTCTTCTTCGTCTGTTCTACGTTCATTAGTCGGCGGCGGGTCCAAGGGCAGCTCCCTAATAAGCAACGTTGCCAATTTGGCAATAATTAAATCTTTAGGTAAGTTTTCTTAGTTTTCCAAAAAAACTCCAGTTTCAATACTAATATTTATATATAATGTGATGTAAAAATTAATATTGTTCTGTTTGAAAATTAAGTATTTATTGTCAAATTAGCTGAAAAACCTAGCGCAAGATTAGTGTACATCCATGTACTTAAAAGAGCTAAGCAATGAGCTTTTAGGTCAGGATGTGGATGGGTGATGGCTGGACGTTTCACAATTGTACCAGCGACTAGCGTTTAATCATCGACGACGTGGAATTAATGGCGATGAATGAGTGAATGAGCGAAGCGAATAGGAAAGTATGGCCTTTAAATAAAGACACAATAAGCCACAGGATTCAGTACAGACGCTACAAATGGGTTAGAGTAACAGCATGGAAGGTGCGAACTAAAAGTCAAATTAACTGCAAGATTGACATTATTTTCATTCAATAATTGAAACTGCTGATGAAATTGATACGAGTGTTAAATAATTTTTAATGTTTTTAGTGAAATTAAGCCATATTTTTACTGAAGACTTAAGACAAAGTTTAAGCAAGGACTATTTATAAACATGATCCTTAAAATGTACTGTTACGATGTGAAAATGATATTTATTAAATTTAATATGGTGTTTAAATTGAAAATTCTATGTACCAATAAAAATTAGACGAACAATTTCCAGTATGACTTGTAATGGGTTATGATTTTGATAATTTGCTTATTGTTTATATTTTTGCTGTAAAATATTGTAAGTTTGTGTCCAGTGATTGGTATTTGACAGTCCACTATACTAATCAAGTTTTTTGAACAATTGATTCTACTTTAGGTCTTATAACGTTCAATATATGGGTTGCGGATTTACACCAAGAATGAAGAGCTCCTAGATAGACCTGGGACCCTTTTTTAAATGAATGTACAACCTATTTTTAACATAGTTTTTACCTATTTTTAATCTATTTTGAAACCTATTTTTAGCCCATTTTGTAACCTATTTTTAACCCATTTTGAAACCTATTTTTAACCCATTTTGAAACCTATTTTTAACCAATTTTTTAACTAATTTTTAACCCATTTTAAAACCTATTTTAACCCATTTTGAAACCTATTCTTAACCTATTTTTAACCCATTTTAAAACCTATTTTTAACCAACTTTTTAACTAATTTTTAACCCATTTTGAAACCTATTTTTTAACTAATTTTTAACCCATTTTGAAACCTATTTTTAACCCATTTTGAAACCTATTTTTAACCCATTTTGAAACCTATTTTTAACCAATTTTAACCTACTTTTAAGCTATTTTTAACCAACTAACGTCAAATACTTAATTATCTCAGAAAATGGTTAATACCAAAAAGCTCTTAAACATATACTATTTCTAAAATTCGGCAACGACGCCAAGAGGTCACCGTGATTAATTCTCGCCCCGTTGGCTGAAGACGGGGCATCGGTGACGACGTCCGGCCACCCCTTTAATTAATCGACGCCGGCTAGATTGGAGAAGCGCGGCGGCGTTTTGGTGCGCGCGCTGGACCAACCCTTCCACAGCCTCCGCCTTAATTAACAGACTCATTAACGCCAACTTCGCACTCATTGGACTTTACGGCCTTTGTTTTCTGGCCTACCGCGACGTTGATTGCTCCGCCGCCCCCGGAAAAGCGAGAGAGAAAGGGTTGGGCTGGGGACGGTGTTTAATTGGAGGATTTTTCTTCGACCGCGAAACGGTAAAAGCAGTTTTGATCCTTTTTGTCGCGGGATGAGCTTCAAAGAATATTGAGAATACTCGGAATTATCTAATAATGTATCTACTACATAATTAATCAATATAACTAAGGAATCACGTTATTCTTTTAAATATACAAAAACAGCAAATAATAAATTTGTTTACCAGACAAGGATGTCATCACATTTATCGTAGGAACATATAGAAATAGTAACTTGACCAATTTGATAACATTAAAAAAACGATTATTTTCTTATAACCTAAGTGGAGTAAGCAATCAATCTTTAATTTATCAGTACGAAAACATGAGTTGTTTGTTTAGTATTATGTATTTTCGATATTAAGTGCGTATACCTAGTAGCAATAGATTATTAGGATTCAATAAACTCCTCTAATCTTCATTCATATAATAGCTTTAACTCCATTGGCAAAAGAAAACTGTTTTTTTTGTGGCAAATTAAAATACTCAAATTATAATACTGATCAAACTGTGTTGAAAAATAAAACAAACAAAATACTCTTCATTTGTTCTTGACGGTTGTGATATAAGTAATTTTTCTACGACCACTATTCAAAACTTGCATTTTCGGATCCATTAGCTTATTGAAAAATTTGGCAATATAAGCTTAATTTACAATTTTTACTCCAAACCTAAGGTTTGGACTCTCTTATTCCTAGCAGTGATACATAACTGACAGTTTAACAGGATTAAGTGATCAAATGACCGAAAAACTTCACACTTCGTTTCAAATCACTCAATAAGTGATTGCAGCTGATACTGATGCACTTTTGAATACCTAATTTTTGAAAATAAGTGTCTACTCTAAGAAATCAGATTTGTTTTGTATTTTATTGAGTCAAAATATTTGAAAATTATTATTTTGAATTTTAGGTTTGCCATATTATTTTTAAGATTGTTTACAGGAATTGTTGGCGATAATATCATAGCTATATTGGTCTGATAGTGGGTCTCGTAACTAAGTTAAGCGAGTACCTATAAAAAAAAGTAATTGCAAAAAACACAGTAATAAAAATCGCTAAAAAGTATGCAATACAAAGTATAAAAGTCAAGCTCTTCACTACCCATTATGCAGCTGGCAGTAAACGATTATTTTCTCTGCCATTTAACCGAGATCTACGCCCCTGATAATATATAAACACACTACGCCAATAATTATCATCTAGTCCACAAGCAAGAACAACTTAATAACATAACTCACTTCGCCCTGTCTGTTTGTCAGGTATAGTACCCTTACTGGACGACTTTTCCTACTAATTAGTGTCCACCAGTTTCGCGAAGGCATTGATTTCTAATGGCGGGTGATATTTTCTCCATAAAGGGCTGAAGACAGGAACCTGAGACAATAACAAACATTAATTATTGTGTTTACTTCAGGTGGAGCCATTAGCGCTACCAAACGAGATATTACGACATGAATACAAATTAAAGAATCGTAAATTTTATAGAATAGATATTTCGTAACAATTTTATAGTATAACGAATACAGTAATGCGTACAAGGACGTAGACAAATGTTTTATAAAAACTGCAGTCATTAAACTTTATGGCATTTATATTTTTCTCCTATTTAAGTGAAACAATTTTTTTTCTGTATGAATTTATTTTTACTAGATGGCAGCGACTATAAAATGATGCTCTGTGAAGCTGGCCTCCCGAAATTCAAAAATTTTAGTTTTAAAAGCGGCATACGTTTGACTACCATGTTTGACCCACCCTCAGAAATCTAAATATTTAAAAAAATAATAATGTTTGAGTGCCTGCTGGTCCTCCCAAGTTAATATTTTTTAAAACTGACTGCACCATAATATTAACCAATTTTTTACCATGTTTGATCACCCTTTAGATTTTTTCGAACACTCCTTAAAATAATTTAAAGGAGGTAAGAGTTCTGGGATAAATTTCAACTTTGAAAGATAGGCCAATGGTTAGAAAGGCACAATAGGATCCATAAACGTTTAACATTATGTATAGCCGTTTGATCACCCCCTAAAATATCTTAAAAGACCCCAGAAGGGTTAAAAATTCAAAGAAAATATTTACCAATCCAATTTCTAGTTCAAAACTATGGTCAATCGACATAAGGACATAATGAATATCCATAAAGGTTTAAAATTATGTTTTGACGTTTGACCATCCCCTAAAATAATTTTAGTGTTTCTAAGTAGTGTGAAAATACGAAAAATTCAATACCATGTCACGTTATGCGTGTTTTTTATAATTATGTCACGTTTAACGTGTTTTAAATAATTTTAGGGTCACAATGAATAATTATGGGACTATCTATGTCCCGGAGGTCAAATAACAAAATATATAAATTCATACCTCAATCGTATAAGGACTTATTTCCTTAAAATGGGCTTCGTGGCTAAGAACTATATGGGGGGTTTATTCGGCAATTAAAAACCTTTGAAGATTAAAGAAAACAACGTTTTCTTAAAACAAATATAGTATATATTTATTATAAAAATACAATATAGGCTACAGCTCGACACATAAATATGGGCTCAATATAATATAAAAGAAAATAAAATACTTACCAACTCCACTAATATTTGGGAACATGTCACAACCCTTGAATTTAAAAATGCAATTATTCAAAATACAAAATAAAGACTTTTAAATTAGACTATGAAGATCATGAGCTGGAGCTGCGAATCTTCTACACGGGATACCTCCTATGGGGAGGATCCGTTCCCTGTGGAAAAAAGCATCTAGACATAGTCGTAATTCACCTTTTTTTTACTACTACCACTATAGGATTTATGTACTGTGTTGTACTTTTTTCAATTATTTTTTTATTTAATAATTCATTTATTGACCTACTAATATCACACAGTTTTTTAGAGTTAGCACCTACTAAGTTTAATTTTGGTATTTTAATTATGTTAACTTCTGAAATATTTAATTTATTTAACAAGTTTTGACTAATTAACGAAGCTTCAGAACCTGTGTCAATAAGTATTTTAGCACTGATATTATTTATTAAAATTAAACCAATATTTACATCTAATTTTGAATTCTTATAAAAATCTATAAAATTCTATAGGATTTTCATAAGCACAGATATACAGATTTTGCTCTTTTGGTGAGTGCGATTTTAAAAAGGATTTTCACTATGTACTATGTACAAGTCTCAATTTCATTCATACCAGTCATGTCTTGATTTCTATCTTCCGACCTATTTCTTGTAATTCCAGCATCAATTTTTTGATAATTTACTCTTCTATTCTCATATCCTTGATGTTATCGCTATGTTAACGTTACTTATAAATAAAACGGACCAGATCCTTTCGTAGCGAAATCTAAACAAAAAAAAAGGTCCTTAAAACAGGTGTCCTCCCTTTTATGACGAACTTCCTCATAGTACTCCTCTAGTATTTTTTTATTAGGATTATTATTTTCTCGTAGCATACATTGAGAAACATTGTTTATACAAATGGAAAATTCATGGTCACAATATTTCGAATCTACAAACGAAATCCCAAAGCAAGCGCTCCATTTTAGGCCCATTTTTATAGACGCCCTGTGTGTGCGTAAGTCTCAACGGAACGATCAGCAGCCACAAAAGGGCAAATTATCCGGGCGCGAACGAACGACCAGCCGGTGTCTTTTTCGCCTTTGCTTTTTCCTAACAAAGATCGGCATAAATCACAGGCGCGGACATTAATTAGGCCGGAGACACGACGTAATATGTAGATGCACGCTTAGATTAATCCGCGACCGGGTACCTAACTCGAACTTGCTCGCCGACGGCGAACCGGGACCGTCCACACACCCGGGATTATAATTTACGCTTTTTTTTCTAGCGTTATTCAGTGGAAATGAACTCGCTGGTTGACATACCACCAGCCGTTTAATCATCGGAAACTTTTCCAGAAAATTAATCCTCGGGGTATTTAGTTATTTTAAATATTCTGGTTAAAAGTTCGACAAAGCTAATAGTAGTCATATTTTTTAAATGCTTTCAAAGAAAATTTAAAATTTGGTCAAATTTTCTAAGCAAAATCAATACCACATTGATCTTAAACAAGAGGAATAGCACAAAGTCCTAAGTCGTGTTTTGCCGTCAATATATAACTTAATTGGTTTATATATCTTACTATTCATGTATTTTATCTTAATAATAATAGTCTTCGTTCCAACAGAGTGTTTAGAAAGAGATCGAAAGAGTAAAAACGAAATACAAATACATACGATATTTTTTATTTTAAAGCAAAACACGAAAACTTAGTGTCAACAAAATAAGTAGAACTGGAACCTAAAACAAAATTAAATATTGTTTTTCTTTCTTTCCTTTTAAGTATAATTATTTATATCATCGTCTTGATTATCGTCAACTTCAACTTCATTTACTGGAGTATCGTTACAAGACCTGCAGTTCTACAAGAACACCGTTAGCGTTGGTGGTTAATAGACAATAATATTTCACCACTTTCCTTTCAACCTCAGTCAACTGAAGGAAGTAAATTTCCCATCCATTCTCAAATTTAAAACAGATTTTAGGCAATGATATGAATCACGTCCTAATTTTTATACAAAAACATTGTCTAGCTGTAACATCTCAATAGTTTTAGAGTTTGAAATAAGAATGTATTCTTAGCAAGAAGGGCATGTTCTGTATAGTTCAACACTAATATCTCAAAAGATTTTGTAGAAGAAAATGTAGAAACATAATCTTCAACCGAGCATTACCTGAAGATGCCAACAATCGAAGAAGAAATAAAGAGGTTTGCTAGGAAACATGAGGGTCGACTCCACTCCCACGTCAACGAAGAAGCGCTGCAATTACTGGACAACTCTACACTTAACAAAAGGCTCAAAAGGAAGAAGCCATTTGAGCTAGTGCAGTGAACGATAATGTTAGTGCTAGTGTTACTATAGTCTATTTTTATATATGAGAGAGTATTAAAATAATAAAGCGTTCGTAATCCATAGGCGTACCATTTCTTTTAGTAGACAGCTATTATATTTTTTGAAGTTATTCCTTGAGTATACACTTATATTTTCACCTAATTAACCTGCTTATAACTTCTAAACAGCTTAAGGTAAAAAAGTGCAATTTTTTCTAAAATGTTTTATTTTTCCACAAGGTATGTTAAGAACATTGTGTCAAACGGGTTATGTAGGTATAAGGGTTTAAACTTTGACTTTTAAATAACGTTACGTTCATAAATAATAATTTTAATATAAAAACTACTTCTTACCTACAAATCCAAATCAGAATCGAAATCAGAAGATGAACTGTCGCAACCAATATTTACAATGAGTGGCTCGATCATTTCATCAGTAATATTGTCTAACTTCCACATTTTTTCTTCTTCTTTAATCGTATGATTTACTGCCTTTTCCCAGTTTTCAGACTTCACATTATTTACAGCCTCCAAAAACAACTGTTTAACATCACTCATTTTAAAAGAATTATTTTTTCTTGAAACTTCTCCCTTTATCTGTGCCCATATCAGTTCAATCGGGTTTACTTCGCAATGATATGGTGGTGATCTAACCACCGTCATCCCACGATTTTTTGTAATTTCATCAATTTCATATTTTTTGAATTTCTCTTTATGAAGGGAACACAAATGATACAGTTCTTTTCTCACAGAACCGGGATGGAACTTAATATTCTTTGAATTTAGCCAATTCGGTAAATCTTTTTTTAACCACTTGGTTGTGGGCATTTTTTCTATAAGTCTCGAGTGATAACTTGCATTATCCATTACTATTATACAGTTCTGAGGAAGAAGATCTATAATTTGTTCGAACCACTCTTTAAAGACTTCAGCATTCATGTCCTCATGGTAGTCACCGGTACGAGTAGATTCAAAAGTCAATAAACCACCTTTAACAAAACCGTTTGAACTACCGATGTGTACTATTATTAGTCTGCGCCCCTTTCCTGATGGTGGATTTAAACCAGTATATAAATTATTTAAAAAAGCCTGTCTTCGACTTGTAACAGTTTCATCTTGCCAAAATTTATTTGGTTTATGTCCCTCGTTGATCCATGTTTCATCTAAATAAAATATATGTCTTCTTTGGTTTCTCATTTCTTTTATAGTCCTTAGGTAATTTCTTCTCCATACTACAATATCGCTTCTTTCTATTAAAATAGACTTTCTGGAATGCTTTTTCCATAGAAAACCTATTTCTTTTAAAAGTTTCCATAGTGTGCTTCGACTCATTTCAGGGTAATCCTTACCATCTCGAACCGTGGCAAGAACTTTGTCTACTGTCGGAAATTCTTTTCTAAAGAAGAACTCATGCACTTTCCTTCGAAGTCTTTCTTTCAAAAGATTTTCTAATTGATATTTTGGTTTTCCTGGAGCTTTACGTACTCGCCACATTTCTCTTCTTTAACAACTCCATGATCACACTAGAATTCACACTGCACCTTGCAAGTTGCAACTAAACGACATTTAGTAAACTGTCAAGAATACACAACTTGGACCTCCTTACTAAATGGAAAATCTATAATCGCATTTTCGGTGAATTTTGTTGGGAAGGTATTTATCTACTTATAATTCGATTACTGTAGGAAATTCTTGGAATTAAAATAAAACAAAATTGGCAAATAGGTACTTATTGAAAATAATCTTAAGATACGGCTATGTAATCTTTAATACACAGGGCGTTTGGCCTGTCCAAACCTTTTTCTATTGTTCTGTACAGCTTATGTTTATAAAGGACCAATAAAAGACCCAAAACTTGTAATAGATCAGGTACATTTATTACAATTTTAGGAAATATTTAGATTATTTTGTAAAAATATTTAAAATGACCGTACTAAGTGTTGCATTAGAAATGCTGTTTTATTACTCTCATACATAAAAATAGACTATATAAAGAAAAAGTACAATTTACTGAGAGGTATAAATAGAATTTATTAAAATACTGTATCTGTACTTAGATTGCACCTGTGATATTGCAGTCTAAAGTGAAACACACTGTATATTTGTTTATATTTACAAAGATACAGTTAATAAATTGTAATAAAATTATTTAAAATTAATTTAATTATAAATAATAAGCAAAAAATGTATAAGTTGTTAGAGTAACAGTTTGAGTGTTTATTTTATAACTCATATATTGAAATTTTTTTCTATTATCTTAAAAACTAATTTTATATTAATAATCTCTAAATTATTCGTCTTGTAATACTAATGCTTGTTAAACGCGGCAGTACTTTTTTAAAAAGACGCTTGTCGTCGTTATCTAACAACAATCTTTCAGTAAACTCAAAATTTGAAATAAATAGTCTTATAAACGTTTCTCTAAAAGTCTGCACATCATTTCGTTGACAAAATACCTCCTTTAATGAAAAAAAATTTAAAAAACCCTTGACAGCAGACGGTAGTCTTTTTATCTGTCAGTGACCTTGAACTAATGGGAATATCAGATAAAGAAAGAAAACGGCAGTGCTATAGAAATTCGTCTATACTCGACTCAAACGATAGTGGTTAGGAAATGTGGCAATAAAATTCGACCACTTAGAGGATAAAAAAAAGTTTATCGCACGTTCTCGAATAGAAGGCAGAGAATGTTATTTTTTATTGTTGTCTAAATATATAGAAATTGTATCCAAAATATTGCGTGTAATATTAAAACGATCATTTATATTTGTTTTCATGAATTAATACATAGAAAACAAAAATGTTTAAACAAATACCACTTTTTGTCAAATTTCTCGAATATGGATCATTTTTGGAAAATTATATAAAGGATAAAAATTATTTGAAGAATTTTCTTCTTCAAGTGTAAATAAAATATATTTATTAAATACTTTACAAACACTATAAAAAATTAAAAGTAAAATAGAGTTAAGTAACAACAAGAAATTTAAAAACAAAAACCTTAAAATCTAATGAATTTAATTTAGTACAGTCATTGGTAACAGCCATCATCTTTTTAAAAGGAGATATATGCTACTTGGATCTACATTAAATAATTCCATTAAGTAGGAAAACGATCTTCTATGTTCTCTAAGCAACTCATTAGAGCAGTGGTCGCCAACCTGTTGATCGCGAGCTACCGGTAGCTCGCGGAGGCAATTCTGGTAGCTCTCACAACGATTTTAATTTAAAAAATACAAACTGCAAAAATCAGAGAAGCTTCCGAAAATTCCACAAAAAAATCTAATTATCATAATATTAAACATAAACAGCGGCAACGTTGCGGTGAGCGATCTGCCGCTGACGTCATCAAGCTAGAATCGGCTAGAACCGACCAGCCGGACCAGCGCGTTAGTGTTCGAGAACGATCAGGATTGCTTTGAACGGGATAAATACGCACGGCGCGACGACATTGCGCTTAGTTTAAAAATTAACGCGTAACCAACGTTCAGCGGTTGGGTTAGTAGAGAACAACAAAAAATAATATTATGGCAAGCAGTTGTAAGAAGGTAAAGACATACCACTTTCATTCGGAATGGGAAGAACAATACTTTTTTACAGAAGTTAAAGATAAAAATGTGTGTTTGTTATGTAATACTTCGGTCTCCGTTGCAAAAAAAGGAAATATTGAGAGACATTATAAAACTGTACATTCTAATTTTGAAAAATCATTCCCACTACATTCTGCCGCCAGAAAGAAGAAACTGAAACACTTAAAAAAGCAGTTAATTGGACAACAATCAATATTTTTAAGAACAGTCGACAAAAATAAGGCTGCAACTGAAGCATTGTACCGTGTGTCCCAGATAATTGCACAAAAAAAGGAAACCTTATGAAGACGGGGAAATGATAAAACAGGCGTTTTTAGAAGCTGCTGATTCGTTATTTGCCAACTTTAGAAATAAAGACGAGATAGTTTTAGCTATAAAATCTATGCAACTTTCTGCTAATACAGTGATGAGACGTGTAGAAGTAATGAGCAATATTTTTTTACAGTTAAGAACTGACTTAGATAATTGTGTTTATTTTTCACTTCAACTGGATGAATCAACAGATGTCGTTGACACTGCCCAGATGGCTGTGTTCGTCAGGATAATTTTTAGTGATTTTACGATTAAAGAAGATCTTTTGAAGGACACACTACTGGACAGGAGTTGTTTTCTCATTTAAAAAATATTATTTCTTCCAAAAAAATTCCAATATCGAAAGTGGTAGGCTTAACAACCGATGGCGCTCCAGCTATGGTGGGTTGTGATAAGGGTCTGGTGGCGTTATGTCGTAAAGATTATTCAAAACCTTGACCGATGAAGTTGACTGTCAATACGAGGACCTACTCCTTCACTCTGAAGTCCGATGGTTAAGTAGAGGACGGGTGCTGAAACGTTTTAATGATGTCCTATCTGGCATAGTTCAATTTTTCAAACAACGCGATGAACCGACTCCGGAACTATAAAATTCAATGTGGCTTAGAGATTTTGGTTTTCTCGTGGACATTACAGAGAAATTAAACGAACTTAATTTGCAGTTTCAGGGGAGAGACAAAGAACTAGCGGAAATGATTTCTGATATAAAAGCATTTATCAAAAAGCTGGAATTTTGGGAACAAAATCTAATTAACATCGATGCCAAGCATTTTCCTATTCTTTCAGAAAAAATATCTCAAAATCCATTAGAACCCTATGACAGCAAATATCATGTAGAAATAGTTTCTACTAGAGATGGGTTGCGACGAAATTTTCGTGTAGCTGCGACAAACAGCGACTGCTCCGAAAAAGTCGCAGTGACAAATCGCCGCGACTTTTCGGAGCGGTTAACTAGATCGCGACTTGTGACCTGTGTCACGTCCTCAGGTAAAAAATAGCTGCTATTTTTTTAAATCGTTGCATTTTCTTCGAAGCATTTTTAATGACCGTAATTTTTTTGGCAATCTATGCTCTTTTGTGCAATATTTTTTTAAAAAGATAATAATAAATTTTATTTTTATAAAATAAAGTTTGAAGATTAAAAAACGGTCGATTACTTATTGCCGCCAAGGTACATTTTTAAGGATTGTAGATTAAGGTGGCGCAAAAAACAGACTATTTTTTGAGTCTTATACGAAAATATGTTAATTTATCATTTTTTAAGACCCCCCTCCAAAGAGCAGCTCAAAAAATATTTTTTAAAGGTTGCTCAAGATTTTTTTTATATACAAAATTATTGCTTCTGATGTTTTTGAGCGACCTTTAAATTTTAATATCAAGAATTAATTTCAATTTAATATTTTGAGCTAAAAATTTGAATTTTTTTCTTTTTAAGGCACAAAATTCTACCGTCATGAGCAAAAAAATTTGAAAAAACAATCCAATTTTGGCTATTTTTAAAATGTTTGAAAATCTTGAGCGAACCATAAAAATTTTTTTTAACTGCCTTTTGGAGGGGATCGATCTTTTACAATATTTTCGCACAAGACTCAAAAAAAATAGTCGTTTTTTTGCGCCGCCCTATTGTAGATGTCCTATTTGTTTTATACAAATTTCAGCGACTGCGATTAGAAGCTTATAATATAATAATTTTCGTTTCGATCGCAGTTCCAGTTCACATCAGATAAATATGCGATGCGACATTTATTTTTAGTAATAGTGCCTGAATGAAAACGTGCCTAAATCAAACCCAGCTCCAAAAAGTCGCAGTGATTTTGAAAGAACCGGAGCGGTTCGCTCCAGCGACAGGAAAGTAGCGGCGACAAAATCGCTGACAGCGAAATCGCAACACATCTCTAGTTTCTACCCTAAAGAATAACTTCAAAAATCGTTTTAAGGATTTCAACGAAATGGCTTTAGTAGCGCAGTTTGTTGTTTCACCCATTATGGAAATTGATATCCAACAGTTTACAACTTGTGTTATGCAGAACTTTGGCGAAGACATCGCTGCAACAGAAATGGAAGTAATTCAGTTTCAAAATGATTTAGCCTTAAAATCGTTAGTCTCAAGTACCAAATGTATCTGGCCTATTGTAAGTAAAGACAAATATTCAGTTCTATGCCGTGTTGTCTTGAAAGTGAAAGCATTATTCAGTTCAACTTATTTGTGTGAATATTCTTTTTCCAATATGAAGTTTATTAAGAACAAATATCGCAATCGACTTACAGATGAACATTTGGATAATTGTATTCGAATGGCTGTATCAAATTATACTGCAAACATTAAAAAAATTATCGATTTGTCTGAGTGTCAGCCTTCTCATTGAACGTGCTTTTTTATTTTTCAATGTTTATGTTCATGATAGTGCGTTACTTTTTTGTTGTTATTATTAACTATTTTTAAATCTTACGTGACATGCCGTTGTGGCTGGATAAAAGTTTGTGTTTATTTTTCAAACACCTTCGTTTGGTAGGTAGGAATGTAGCTATGAACAAGTACGTACTAGTAATATTAGTTATTAGTTTATTATTAGTACTTATGTATTATGTATTACCAGTTAAATAGTAAAATAAATACATATAATGATAAATTAACTGTGGATTATTTCATTTACGTTGCGTTACGTGGCTTCCGTGTGGGTAGCTCACGGTTTATTCCAAAATTAACAAAGTAGCTCAACACATTGAGAGGTTGGCGACCACTGCATTAGAGAATGGATCAAAGTTTTGTAAATACGAGTAAATTAAGCAATTTTTTTAGAGCCCGGAGCTGTTGTCGATATTTTTCTATCACATATTTCACGTATATTTGTATATTTCACTCTGAGGTGAATTTTGGCAACCATACGAAAAATCGTTCAATGTGGAAACATATTGGCAACGCTGCCGGTTATCAGAAATTATAAATTCCATCCTTTTGGCGACACATATGCCAGATGTACAATCAATTTGAACTCAATATATACGAGTATATACAGGGTTAATTTTTTGAAAAACTTGCTCCTTCTAGGTGACGCCAGATTACTGTTTTATGAGCGGACGTCGAAATGATAGCATGATGTAAATATATATATTATTTTTTGCATCGCCCTACTTCAGAAACATTTTCTTTGGTTCATTCCATAGTATTAATCGTCTAGAGTAAATTAAATAATATATTTTTCTATTAATTATAATAACAATTCTTAGATTGTACGTTAATTGAAAACGTAATTGTGAGGTTTACGGATTTCCGTATAATCATATTATGACATTTTTTTCCAACGTTTTCACATTATTTGTTCGGGAGCGCAATGCATATAATCAAATCGACATTAAATGAGTGTTTGACCTGACGTGATACGGTAATAACGCGTTTCAGTGCATCAAGCAGTTTACCTAATGAAAAGCTTCAGTTTTACGGTCTAATGAACTCTGGCAAATTACAGAGAATGCCTCATATCGACTTGCACCTAAATATTTATTAAGTATGTTAAACTGATTATTTACAGAATATTGTACTATTAAAATAAGTTTCTGTTCTGCTTTATGGCAATTTGCTGATAAAAGACATAGTTTTAAGCATTTTTAAATTAAAATTAGTCTATGTAGATTTGTTTTTCCTTGTTATAGGTCAGGAAATGTCAAGGAAAATGAAGAACCTCATATACTGAGCTGAAGAGGAGCCTTGGAATATGAGCCATAATTTTGAAGTGGTTTTACAAAGACAAATATCAGAATATGCACAAAGCAGAGAATGATAAAAATCTCAAGAATAATGGAAAGTAGGGGTACAAATAAACAACCCACGTAATTGCATACCACAGCTGGCAAGCGTAGGGTGTGATGTAAAACTGTCGGTCCCGAGTCCATGGATGTTGGGCTGGTTAAAGATTACTACCTCTGCTTGGATCAGAAAATGCAATCAAATTTCTGGTATTTGGGGGGTAGCGTCTCACCAGCCCCAGGAGGTACTTGTCGTCAAATTAATATGACGCCCTTGAAGATCATTTATTTATAGGATTACTCCACCTCCAATTTGAGCTAACCATAGTGGATATACTACGCTAAGACATTAATTGGACCCATGTAACTAGGTAAACATACCATGGTACATTGTTGTTTTAATATTAGGAGTCTTCCTGTAAGTTCTGTAAGTATATGTTCTTGTCATGATGAAGAACATTTGTGTACCTTTGTACCATACTACAGTTTATGGAATTGATTCAATAATTTTTGTATTTTACCTTTCAAACTAATCTGTAATACTGTAAAACAGTGCTAAAACTCAAAACATAACGTTAATGGGAAGAGGGTACCGTATTAGTTTACCAAGCTAGGGTGCTGTATATTTCTGAGGTTCATTTGTAGTTAATTTGTGATTATTGAGTATTTTATTTCTAAAAAAAAAACGGACGAAATAACAATTTAACTTCTTTCAAATTCTTCTAAAATCATTCAACTGGCAAGTTATTTCTTATTTTAAAATATAGATCAATGCAACTGAGTCTTTTCCTTTACAGGTATTCGGAATTATATGGGATTGTTGGATAGAAATATTTAAACCTTTGGTAAATGCGAAAAAATGGCTATCCATACCCTGTAATCAGATAATATCATCGTAAAACCAGTTTATTCCGAATATTTTTTATAATTCTATATCATTATTGAAATTGAAATATCTGTTAAATGACTAGGTTTAGGTTTGCAGAACGGTGAATAAAAATTTAACTTAAAAATGCAATAAAATAAAAGGTGCCCCATTAGAAATATGTTTTAATCAATAGGGGTTGAAATATTAAAGTGATTATTGGTTTCAAATTGGTGTAATAATAAAAGGTTTTATAATTACCGGAATTATAAAATATGTACTAAGATTATAGTCTATTTTTACTTTCCTATCTGTATACAGATATAAGGAAAGTATAGGAATCATGATTTTTTTCGACCTCGAGTTTTTGACGGATTTTTACGTTTTGAGGTCCCCTGAATCCGTTTTGACTATTTTCGCGATGATGTCTGTGTGTGTGTGTGTGTGTGTCTGTGTGTGTGTGTGTGTCTGTGTGTGTGTGTGTTTGTATAACGCATAACTCATGAACCGATACACGGAAAAACACCAAATTTCAAACTTAAGCTTTATTCCAGCGTCTAATGAGCTGATTAGATTTTGGGCAGAGTCGGAACATCTGGGGGGGTACTTTATAGGTGGTCATTTTTATATTTTATGGAATATATCTGTTATTTACGTTTGGGGAAGAAAATTTTTTAAATAAAAGTTACTTCTTATTTTATTATCTATCATTTTTGTTATTTACAAAATTTTCCTAAAATGGTCCGTATTCGAGAAATTTGACAAAATGTAAAAAAATATTTTTTTTTATAAAAATTGTTCAAACAAAAGTTGTTTGTAATATAATTCTCTATAATTTTTGTCCCATAGATAATTTCTCTAAAATGGACCGTATTCGAGATATTTGAGAAAATGTGTAAATTTCGAAATTTGAAGAAAACTCAAAAACGGATAAAGAAAAAATCAATAAATTTTAAACTTAAGTTTTATTTCGGCCTGACGTGAAATGATTAGATTTTGGACAAAGTCGGAACATCTGGGGGGGTACTTTATGGGAGGCCGTTTTTATATTTTATGGAATATATCTGTTATTTATGTTTGGAGAAGAAAATTGTTCAAATAAAAGTTACTTCTAATATTATTATCTATAATTTTTGTGTTATGTCAAAATTTCCTGAAATGGTCCGTATTCGAGAAATTTGACAAAAAGTGCAAAATTCTGATTTTTATGAAAATTGTTGAAATAAAAGTTGTTTGCGATATCGATCTCTATAATATTTGTTCATACATGATTTTTTTTAAATGGACCGTAATGGAAAAATTGTAGGAAAAGTGCTAAATTTAAATTTTTCAGTATTTTCATTTTCAATGAATATCTATAGAAAAATGTTTCGCGGTAGATGTATGTGGACAATGTATATATTTAGTTTATCCTCTAAACATTTATAGAGATGCTGCAATAGGTTGTACACAATAAACGGAAAAAGCCTGTAATAACTAGATAGGAAAGTCATGTGTTGGACACATCAGATTTTTATGTATGAGAGAGTAATAAAACAGCATTTCTAATGCAAAACGTAGTACGGTCATTTTAAATATTTTTACAGAATAATCTAAATATTTCCTAAAATTGTAATAAATGTACCTGAGCTATTACAAGTTTTGGGTCTTTTATTGGTCCTTTATAAACATAAGCTGTACAGAACAATAGAAAAAGGTTTGGACAGGCCAAAAGCCCTGTGTATTAAAGATTACATAGCCGTATCTTAAGATTATTTTCAATAAGTACCTATTTGCTAATTTTATTTTAATTCCAAGAATTTCTTACAGTAATCGAATTATAAGTAGATAAATACCTTCCCAACAAATTTCACCGAAAATGCGATTAGTTGTTTCCATTTAGTAAGGAGGTCCAAGTTGTGTATTCTTGACAGTTTACTAAATGTCGTTTAGTTGCAACTTGCAAGGTGCAGTGTGAATTCTAGTGTGATCATGGAAAATTTGGAAGGGCCGCGTAAACGACAAAAAAATCGGTCCTTTAACAGTTAATGAAAAAACATTAATATTTAATTGTTTTAAATCATTTACAGACAAACATTTATGTAAAAGTGTTGATGACACAGTGGAATTAGTTAGTAGTACGCTTGGTGTTGGGAAATCTACGATTTACAGAGTTGTTAAAGAAGAGAAATGTGGCGAGTTTCAAACAGCACATAAAGCTCCAGGAAAACCAAAATTTCAATTAGAAAATCTTTTGAAAGGCTTTGAAGGAAAGTGCATGCGTTCTTCTTTAGAAAAGAATTTCCGACAGTAGACAAAGTTTTTGCCACGGTTCGAGATGATAAGGATTACCCTGAAATGAGTCGAAGCACACTATGGAAACTTTTAAAAGAAATAGGTTTTCTATGGAAAAAGCATTCCAGAAAGTCTATTTTAATAGAAAGAAGCGATATTGTAGTATGGAGAAGAAATTACCTAAGGACTATAAAAGAAATGAGAAACCAAAGAAGCAATATATTTTATTTAGATAAAACATGGATCAACGAGGGACATAAACCAAATAAATTTTGGCAAGATGAAACTGTTACAAGTCGAAGACAGGCTTTTTTAAATAATTTATCTACTGGTTTAAATCCACCATCAGGAAAGGGGCGCAGACTAATAATAGTACACATCGGTAGTTCAAACGGTTTTGTTAAAGGTGGTTTATTGACTTTTGAATCTACTCGTACCGGTGACTACCATGAAGACATGAATGCTGATGTCTTTAAAGAGTGGTTCGAACAAATTATAGATCTTCTTCCTCAGAACTGTATAATAGTAATGGATAATGCAAGTTATCACTCGAGACTTATAGAAAAAATGCCCACAACCAAGTGGTTAAAAAAAGATTTACAGAATTGGCTAAATTCAAAGAATATTAAGTTCCATCCCGGTTCTGTGAGAAAAGAACTGTATCATTTGTGTTCCCTTCATAAAGAGAAATTCAAAAAATATGAAATTGATGAAATTGCAAAAAATCGTGGGATGACGGTGGTTAGATCACCACCATATCATTGCGAAGTAAACCCGATTGAACTGATATGGGCACAGATAAAGGAAGAAGTTTCAAGAAAAAATAATTCTTTTAAAATGAGTGATGTTAAACAGTTGTTTTTTGGAGGCTGTAAATAATGTGATGCCTGAAAACTAGGAAAAGGCAGTAAATCATACGATTAAAGAAGAAAAGAAAATGTGGAAGTTGGACAATATTACTGATGAAATGATCGAGCCACTCATTGTAAATATTGGTTGCGACAGTTCATCTTCTGATTTCGATTCTGATTTGGATTTGTGGGTAAGAAGTAATTTTTATATTAAAATTATTATTTATGAACGTAACGTTGTTTAAAAGTCAAAGTTTATACCCTTATTTGACACAATATTCTTAACATACCTTGTGGAAAAATAAAACATTTTAGAAAAAATTGCACTTTTTTACCTTCAGCTGTTTAGAAGTTATAAGCAGGTTAATTAGGTGAAAATATAAGTGTATACTCGAGGAATAACTTCAGAAAATATTTTAACTGTCTACTAAAAGAAGTGATACGCCTATGGATTATGAACGCTTTATTATTTTAATACTCTCTCATACTTTAACAAATTGAATTCTAATCAGTAACCAATTTTTTACCAAATGTTAGTAGAAAATGAAATAAAAATACACTCACAACTTCAATTTATGCAGTTTGTGGCCTTATTTTAAAACACACTTTTCCACTAATATTCCCTTTGGATTAACGTTAATTTTAGCTACATTTTGATATAGTTTTTAATATTTTTAATATGCTTTTTACCACTTAATTTAACACTTCAACACAATAGATCATTCGCTCGCAAGCACAGTTGAAATAGTCTTCATAGTGGAGATTCTCGGTGTTCCTGTATTACAGAACACACAAACTAAAAATCAATGCAGCCAAAACATAATTGTATTGACAGCGTACGTCTTATCTTGATTATTTACATAAAAAAAAACAAAACATGTTATTTGTCACATCTGACAAAATGTTGACATAATTTTTGTACAATCTATACAATAATTTATTTTTTATGTAACAAAATGGTTAACAAAAGTTTATTGAACGTTATATTAGTCGGTTTGGGGTTTATGCTGGTTTTTACAGCATTTCAAACCATGGGAAACATACAGAAGACGATTTTAGCAAGCGTACAACTCGACGATCCCGACTTCGATGGAAAGGCATACTACAGTTTAGCAATCATTTATGTGTCTTTTTCCCTATTCAACTGGACTGCTCCTTCGATTATTAGTGTAATAGGACCTAGATTATCTATGGTTATAGGAGCAGGAGCTTATACGTTATATATGCTTCAATTCGTTGTACCGCAAGGATGGTTATTATATCTCTGCAGCGCTATTCTTGGAATAGGCGCAGCATTTATATGGACAGGTCAAGGAAATTATTTAACCCTTAATTCTACGAAAGAAAACATATCCAGGTATTCTGGGATATTCTGGTGTTTGCTTCAATTGAGTCTCTTCATTGGTAATACGTTCGTATATTTCACTTTCAGAGGACTAGAGGAAATTAACAAAACAGTAAGAATTTTCGTTATATTAACTCTCAGTAGTGTAGGAGTTGGGGGATTACTGATTTTACTATTTCTACCAAAAGCTACTAGAGATGACGAAACAGAAGCGACAGATAAACCAGAAAGCCCTTGGTCAGCATTTGTTGGTGCAGTGAAACTATTTTGCACTTTCAATATGTTGTTGCTGAGTATTACATTCATATATACAGGATTAGAATTAGGATTTTGGAGTGGAGTGTACAGTTCTTGTATTGGTTTTACTAAAGCGCTTCCCAATCGTAAAGAGCTTGTCGGAATGTCCGGTATTTTTATGGGACTTGGAGAAATTATTGGCGGCGGTCTTTTCGGCATACTGGGAAATAAAACAGTAAGATATGGTAGAGAACCTATAATTGCTGCAGGATTCGTCATACACGTTGCAAGTTTTATAATAATTTATTTAAACCTTCCTGATGAATCACCGTTTTTTGATACATTCGGGTGTGCTATAATTAGCAGCAGTCCTTTCTTAGCTATTTTATGTTCCTTCCTTTTGGGTCTAGGTGATTCTTTTTATAACACTCAAATATATGCCATGTTGGGATCAGTTTATGCTGATAGCAGCGCTCCAGCTTTCGCTATATTCAAATTTACCCAGTGTGTAGGAGCTTCTGCTAGTTTTATTTATGCCGAATCTTTGGGATTGTATTGGCAACTTCGAATTTTGTTGATCACTGTTTTAATTGGTACCGTATCCATCATAATTGTAGAATTGAGAGTAAAAAAATCGTCGGCCGAATAAGTTTTTGTAAATTTATTGTATACGTTAATTTATATATTTATAAAATATATTTTGAAAAAAATCCAAGAGTTTTTTATTTAAAATATTAATCCGAATAAGTAAACTATATTGATAATGATAAGATTGATAAATAACTATAATCTTTCTCCATAGGGAACAAACCGAAGGATAGGCAAGGTGAGAGGGATGTTGTTTACACCACATAGGCGTATCAAATTAATTTTAATATGGTAGATATTTTATTTTAATTTTTTAATTTGAGTATTACATTATTATAATATTTATAGACTTATATTTATTGGTTTAAAATAATAAACGAAAATAATCTTTTTAAGTATTTATTTAAATATTGGACATTCCAAAAAAAATGGCTGCCAGTGGGTATTTAACAAGTTATGATGTTATGATATGGTAACCTTGTGGGTCAATGATTTAGATAGTTATATAGATTAATCATTAATGTTTTTCAAAATAAACATACGTTGAAGTAAAAATGTGGGTAATAATTTTTTTTTACTATATTTAAATGCTGAAAATCAAAGTCAAGATGGCCGCTCGCAAAACGACCTGCTTTGAGCAATCTATACAACTATACAGGGTGGCGCATCCTATACGCATCAGTCTCTATAAGGAAAACGACTTAAAATTTGAATTTTTTTTCTTAATAGGGATATACAGGGCGATTAACACTACAAATTAAAAATAATTTGGATTATACAGGGTAAAAAAATTCAAATTTTAAGTCGTTTTCCCTACAGAGATCGACGCGTATAGGATGCACCATCCTGTATATTATGTATAATTAACCGTTTCAATGACAGCAGGCCACCGGGTTGTCATGTCTAAACTGCCACTTCCCACTTGTCAGCATTTTAACAGGTCCTTGGAAATAGGCACTCCAACGACCTGTCAACACCTATCGATGTTTCTAAACTTTTCACTAATGTTCCATTACCTGACAACTAACACAACTAACAATTATAAAAGTTCAACATTTGCAAATAAGTGTATTAATAAACGTAATTTATTAGCGTTATAAAAAAGGTCAATAAAAACGTCAAAAGAGTCAAAAAACGTAAAAACAACGTAAGAACGTGAAAAAAAAAAAAGGAAAAACGTCAAAAAACCGCCCAAAAAACATCCAAAAATGTCAAAAAACCGTCAAAACAAACCAAATAATTATATTAAATCATCGACAAAATGTATTCCAGGATAACAAATCGATAGTATTATCATCATCTCTATTATTAATTATCAAAAACAAAAATGCAGTTTATTAAATTATCAACAAAATGTATTCCAGGATAACGATCACCATCTCTATTATTAATTATCAAAAACAAAAATGCAGTTCACTTGTTACTAACTGAAGGAAAATAATAACATAAAAACGTCAAAAAAAAAACGTTAAAACAAACAATTCAAATAACTTTATTAAATCATCGACAAAATGTATTCCAGGATGAGGAATCGATAGTATTATCACCATCTCTATTATTAATGATCAAAAATAAAAATGCAGTTCATTTGATATTAACTGAAGGAAAATATTTACATAAAAACGTCAAAAAACCGACCAAAAACGTCAAAAAAACATTAAAACAAACAATACATATAATTTTATTAAATAATTGACAAAATGTATTCCAGGATAATGAATCGATGGTATTATCACCATCTCTATTATTAATTATCAAAAACAAAAATGCAGTTCACTTGTTACTAACTGAAGGAAAATATTAACATAAAAACGTAGAAAAAACGTTAAAACAAACAATTCAAATAACTTTATTAAATAATCGACAAAATGTATTCCAGGATAACGAATCGATAGTATTATCAACATTTCTATTACTTATTATCAAAAACGAAAATTCAGTTTACTTGTTACTAACTGAAGGAAAATATTTACATAAAAACGTCAAAAAACCGACCAAAAAACATCAAAAAAACGTTAAAACAAACAATTAAATTTATTAAATTATCGACAAAATGTATTCCAGGATAACGAATCGATAGTATTATCAACATCTCTATTACTAATTATCAAAAACGAAAATGCAGTTCACTTGTTACTAACTGAAGGAAAATATTTACATAAAAACGTCAAAAAACCGACCAAAAAACATCAAAAAACTTCAAAAAAAACGTTAAAACAAACAATTAAATTTATTAAATTATCGACAAAATGTATTCCAGGATAACGAATCGATAGTATTATCAACATCTCTATTACTAATTATCAAAAACGAAAATGCAGTTCACTTGTTACTAACTGAAGGAAAATATTTACATAAAAACGTCAAAAACCGACCAAAAAACGTCAAAAAAACGTCAAAAAAACTTCAAAAAACGTTAAAACAAACAATTCAAATAAATTTATTAAATTATCGACAAAATGTATTCCAGGATAACGAATCGATAGTATTATCAACATCTCTATTACTAATTATCAAAAACGAAAGTGCAGTTCACTTGTTACTAACTGAAGGAAAATATTTACATAAAAACGTCAAAAAACCGACCAAAAACGTCAAAAAACTTCAAAAAAACGTTAAAACAAACAATTCAAATAAATTTATTAAATTATCGACAAAATGTATTCCAGGATAACGAATCGATAGTATTATCAACATCTCTATTACTAATTATTAAAAACGAAAATGCAGTTCACTTGTTACTAACTGAAGGAAAATATTTACATAAAAACGTCAAAAAACCGACCAAAAAACATCAAAAAACTTCAAAAAAACGTTAAAACAAACAATTAAATTTATTAAATTATCGACAAAATGTATTCCAGGATAACGAATCGATAGTATTATCAACATCTCTATTACTAATTATCAAAAACGAAAATGCAGTTCACTTGTTACTAAATGAAGGAAAATATTTACATAAAAACGTCAAAAACGGCCCAAAAAACGTCAAAAAACTTCAAGAAATCGTCAAAAAAAAAAAACGTTAAAACAAACAATGCTATCTGAATTATTTTTTATTAAATCATCAACAAAATGTATTTCAGAATGACAAATAAGTATTTTCTTAAACCGAATTTAAATATACCTGGTATATAACATAATGTCTAAAGACGTTTATATCACATAAATACATAAATAGTACGTATACAATAAATTGATAGTTAAAAAAATAAAAGATATTCGAGATACCCATTAACGGCAGACCTGCCGCTTCTAATGTAAATCGTCAGGTTTTCAGATTCGTTCGGGTCCGTATCAAAAATAAAACAAAGACAACGAAAAACAAAAAAATATCATCGAATCATTTCGACAACAGATGCAGATGAGCTGGCTCTTCAAACGATTCATATCACAACTGGCTTCTACCCAATAACTCTTTAAGCATCAATCTCTGTCGCAAATTTAAAATTTACAAAGCTTATTGAAATGTAAACCTGTTTTATCGTCAAATAGCATCTTCAGATTTAGCATTTATAAAGTTTTTGCTTGGTAAAAAATGAACAAAAAGAATAACGAAAGTGAACAAAAGTCTGAAAGGCTCATGGACAAACATGTAATGTGTGGCCTCTGTTTCTGCATGGTCCTTATAAGAGCATGAGGAGACCCGGTCCCCAGACAAACTGACGGCTGTCACTCACTTCCAATCACATCCGTCACCTCGGACAGTCCGTCTAGGTACCTATATTCAGAAGTGGGATTGCCAGTAGCGTACGCAAACAAAGTAAAGTTATTATATAATTTTTGATAATTGTGATACAAAATGCGAATAAAATTAAGTTGATTCGCTAAGAAATTGTAATTAAAAATTTATCAACAGTTGTATTTTACTTCCATACCAAAGGCGTACAATAATAATTAGTTTGCAGAGAAATTTCATCAGTAATTGACGTAAGAAACCGATTTAATTGCCACACGTGCTCAACAAATCTCCAAATATTATATCTCTCAAATATTTGGACTGTATTTAATAATATGATGAAGTTGAAGCTAAAATGAAAAGACCATTGGACTGGGTAAGAGAATAATGATTGAAAATAATGTTACGTTTCGTATAAATTGATATTTTTTCCTAATTTTAATTAATTATTTAAATACCATTCTGTACATAATAATGTCGACAATTTGTTTTAAGTTGCAATCATGTACAAGGATGATTATTTAATAATTAATAAACATTAGTTTCATAACTATAAATTATGCAGAAATTATTAAGGGTAATATCAAGGGGCTTTTTCCGCAGGGCAGGATCCTCCCTTGTAGACGGCCCCAGGTTATTGAGAGCCAAAGGTCGAGGCATGTGTCCTAAGTATTGGAATTGATATTTCAATGTATATTTGTTATTAAATTGAGCCCCATATTTGTGTATGTCTAGTTGCGACATATTATTGTATAATTGTTCTAAATTACTGAGGCCCTTCCTATGGGGCCTCAGTATTGCATTCGTGCAGACAAAAAATTTTCTGACCCCCATTTTTTAAAACTTTTTTTCATGTTTCTGATAAATATCCTCAGATCAATACGGATCCACGGTCACAAATCTTAATTGTTCCACATCGAAGACCTTAGATAGATGAAGTCAAGTAGATGTGTTATATACTGACTTTTCTAGAGCTTTCGACATAATTGACCATGTTAAATTTCTGAAGAAACTTTCCAGCATAGGTTTAAGCACTCGGCTACATCTGCTAATGGCATCTTATTTTCAGGACATATTTCAGTATATTCATTGTCTTAGTAATGTGTCAGAAAAGTTCCAACAGCTATCTAGAATTCCGCAGGGATCAATTTTGGGGCCCCTTCTATTCACTATTGTCTTTAATGTTATAAATTTCAAGGATATAAAAGTTTTAATGTATGCAGATGATTTTTGGCATTTTTTTTTCCTGAGAATAAACCGAGAAAATCTCAGTTTTAATTGTTTTTTTGGCCGTAAGCCGTAAGCATTTTTAAAATTTTTATTATAATACATTTGCGTAACTTTTGAAGGAACTTTTTGGAGTCCGAAAATGCAAAAAAAACTTCGTCTGGTCGCCTGTGTATATGTATACCGGCACGATAACTCTAGAACGAAAGTTCTGATTGACTTGCGGTTTTGATTTTCTTGGATAATTACTTCTAACTTAGAACCCTATTGATTTTTAGAATTTTCGGTTTATCCTAACTACTTTAATATCAATTTTCTTAAAATCCGCCTATGCATTCCTTATGTGAAAATTTTAGGAATTCCAATTATTTCTAACGTCAAAATTCCTAACATTCTTTACATTCCATAAATTGCAAACATTCTCTAACAACCTGTCAAACAACAGCTGTTGATAGTAAAGGTGAAATTTCTAAAGCGGGTTGCGACCTTCATACTTGGCAACTATAGCCATTTTGGAGGCTATTTTCATTCGAGATTAATCGCCAAGCCTGCCAATTTATGAAAAATAATTAAGCAGTTTCTTAAAAATGACTTTTTTATGGTGGTGCTATTAAGCGTACTACTAATTCGCCCCTAGCCACAAAAACACCTTCATAAAATTTAATGGTTCTCTGTCGCAACCCCATAGAATAATTAACCGGCCATTTTATTTAGCAAAAATCAGAATAATACTTGGCTGTGACTGGCAAGTATCAAGATGTCAACTGTGATATGCGAATGGCTCTTAAATGTCAAATTATGCTTTCCATAAATAAAGGTACAGCAAGACAGATAATATAATGTTCTTATAGAAAGTACTTTTTTTATTATATGTTGTCTTTCGTTCCAAGTTAAATTATTTCTCGTTTTTGTTACGCTACGAGTTTATTCTTGTGGGTCTCAGTCTCGATAAGGTGGCAACCACCAGTTTAGCGTCTCTCGAATATATCATATTTATTTTGAGAACGCTGTGTTTTCTTCAGTCCTTTTTACAAAGGCGTGTTAGGTTCTGATATCAAGAGTAGAATCTTTATACAGTCAAGCTATAGTAATTTAGTGTATTACAGTCACAGCCAGGTCCGAATTTATATATTTTGTTTTTTAACCCCCGGGATATAGATGGTCCCATAATTATCATTCAACACGTGTATCGTGAACTTATTCCATACTTCCACAGGATCTTCTGAGTCACCAAATAGATGACGAATCAAGTTATTTGGTATGCTCTTTTTGGTCTCGTTTATCAGTCCTGCATTTCCCTTTCTTTCATTGCTTCTTCCACCATTTGCGATATTATATTACATCCCTTCTTTCTGTAAATATTACTACAACTAATTTCCTTTCTTATTGGTCTCTAGTTTATTTGCCAGCAGAAGTTAAACTTCATAACTTTTCCTGCAAAAGTTTATATATTTATGTCACATCAATTACCTACACCACTGATCCCAATTCCCTTTGCCCTTCGTCACTCTCAATTTACATTATTTACCTGAGGCTCACTTTATCTACCAGCAGACTGCATTTCGTTAGTTCTACTGCATTCCTCCTCACTTTGATTTTTTATCGTTCTGTCGCAATTTAAATTGACTATAATAAAGAGAGTGAATGTAAAATCGAAACAAGATGCTGGAAAATGATACGGAAAAGAACGTTTCGGATTTCGAGTATATAATAAGGAAAATAACCGTTAGTAGTAGTGCTTAGTTTAAAAGTTCAAATTGAGGTCTACTTGCCACGGGGCCGTTTGTTTTAATTTCGATTGTGGGTGGTATTCGGAAATCTATTTGGATGAATAACGTAAATTAAACTGCATACTGTTATTGTTGCTTGGATGGCAATAAAATACTTTATTTTTTGTTTTTAAATTTCTAATTAATAATTATTTTTTATTAATATTGTATAGTCTATTTTTAGGTATGAGAGAGTAATAAAACAGCATTTCTAATGCAAAACTTAGTACGGTCATTTTAAATATTTTACAGAATAATCTAAATATTTCCTAAAATTGTAATAAATGTACCTGAGCTATTACAAGTTTTGGGTTTTTTATTGGTCCTTTATAAACATAAGATGTACAGAACAATAGAAAAAGGTTTAGACAGGCCAAAAGCCCTGTGTATTAAAGATTACATAGCCGTATCTTAAGATTATTTTCAATAAGTACCTATTTGCCAATTTTGTTTTATTTTAATTCCAAGAATTTCTTACAGTAATCGAATTATAAGTAGATAAATACCTTCCCAACAAATTTCACCGAAAATGCGATTATAGGTTTTCCATTTAGTAAGGAGGCCCAAGTTGTGTATTCTTCACAGTTTACTAAATGTCGTTTAGGTACAACTTGCAAGGTGCAGTGTGAATTCTAGTGTGATCATGGAAAATTTGGAAGGGCCGCGTAAACGACAAAAAATCGGTCCTTTAACAGTTAATGAAAAAACATTAATATTTAATTGTTTTAAATCATTTACAGACAAACATTTATGTAAAAGTGTTGATGACACAGTGGAATTAGTTAGTAGTACGCTTGGTGTTGGGAAATCTACGATTTACAGAGTTGTTAAAGAAGAGAAATGTGGCGAGTTTCAAACAGCACGTAAAGCTCCAGGAAAACCAAAATTTCAATTAGAAAATCTTTTGAGAGAAGGACTTCGAAGGAAAGTGCATGCGTTTTTCTTTAGAAAAGAATTTCCGACAGTAGACAAAGTTCTTGCCACGGTTCGAGATGATAAGGATTACCCTGAAATGAGTCGAAGCACACTATGGACACTTTTAAAAGAAATAGGTTTTCTATGGAAAAAGCTTTCCAGAAAGTCTATTTTAATAGAAAGAAGCGATATTGTAGTATGGAGAAGAAATTATCTAAGGACTGTAAAAGAAATGAGAAACCAAAGAAGAAATATATTTTATTTAGATGAAACATGGATCAACGAGGGACATAAACCAAATAAATTTTGGCAAGATGAAACTGTTATAATACTCTCTCATACTTAAAAATAGACTATAGTATCATCTATACATTTTCTTGAGGAATATTGAAAACACTATTTTTTGTTATTCACATCCTTTTTTTCTCGTTTTTTTTTTTTATTCTTCATTGGTATTTTGATCCACCACTTACTGCGTTTTTATTTTGGCGTGAAAAATGGATTTCGAGTTGATTTCTGCCATGATTTCGGAATTTTCGTGATGATATCGGAGATTTCGAGATACTTTGTATTGATTTCAATGATTTGGAAGAAAACGTACTGGTATTTTGGGATTGGTTCACCCCTCGGTTGAGACTTTATTATTTATGATAAGAATAATAGTTTAAATAAATACTTTTACGTTTGTTTGTAATGCTTTTCACGCCAGAAATAATTTTATAAATAATTGTTATTAGTGATGACGAAGGAAATAAAGAATACGCGAAAAGAAACCATTCTAAACAACTGCAATCATCATTTCAGTGATCAAATTAAAGAAGAAAACAATTCTGTAGGTATAGACCGACCTTTCCGAGAAATGATTAAGTGTCAGTATAAACGTGAAGAAACACTAATGGCTACCAAACTACACATAATGATTAATTCTCCGGTCTTGCCTACCTAAATTTGAGAAAACAAATTATGTGAGGCGGTTCAGGCTTCATTCTTTTCACCATGACTTGTTATTTTTTGATTATAATTAGCTAATTTTCGGTCACAATTAACGCTGCGGTACCCACCAAAAGTAATCTCATCTTTTTAAAGCTTAACGCTTAGAGGCGTGGTAGGATATATTAAAGGAATGTTGTGGAATATAACAGTGAATAATGAATGTAATTAAATTATTGTATATTTGTTTCAAGTTTTTATTTTCAATTTATTGTTGCTACACAACCTTATTAAAAATTGAAAAGATTAATAGGTTTTTCAACTTTATAGCAATGTTACTATGTATACGAGGATCAGCTGAAAATGTTGGTACTTATTTATGCAGAGCTTGAATTAAGGATAATACCCTAGACGCGACTAGATGAATTTGTAGCTTTGAGAATATTTTGGGTCTTTCGTTCAAAATCAAATCATTTCTCGTCAGTCTTTATAATTTAGAGTCTAAAGATTTTTTTTTGTATTTAGCTTAAGAGGAGTATTTACTTGGCCGTAACACGGAGCATGCAAGGGTTTCGTAGTAAACCACTTTTAAAGTTTACTTTTGACTTTTTCTAACAGAAAAAAATATGAACGTGTAGGCAAAGATTAAATAGGTGCTCCTCTGGAGACATTTTTTAAAAATTTGATTCAGTTTTTTATAAAAAAAAATACAAAACTCGACTTTTTTTACTCATATTCTCAATTTTTTTTAGTTCTACACGAACAATTTTTTTTTAAGTTGATTGAAACTGCTTTTCTTATTTTGTTAAAATTTGGTAGATACCCACCATGAGCGGAAATACTTTTTTTTTGGGCAAAATTTCATAAAAATATCTAGACTGATAAGAAACTTATGATAAAATAGTATTTTTTTCTTAATATTATAACACCCTGTAACTCAAAAATTAAGAGGTTTACGACATAAGTTGATATTAACTTTACTTCTTGAAATCACCCTAGCATTCACACCTTTAAGTATCGGCACTCAATTAATAAATACCCTGTATTAATTGATAATCACCGTATTCGAAACAATCGTCTATTTTTTTCGTTATGTGTATATTGGTTTTATTTTGCCCATCTTTATTTAAAATTAATTAAATTATAAAAATAATATAAAACCGTCTAATAAATTAAACTGCGTTATAACCATATCTCACAATGCAGCAAGAAAAACAAATACGATTCTGGTTTCCCTAATTTAGGTAACTCTGACTCACTCAATAACTGATGAATGTCGGCAGCCTTGGTAGGATTTTTCGGTTCCTTTGTCTCAACTTCGCGCGTTAGAGTTTAGAATATGTATCCCTCGTATCTACATGCAATTGTTAAAATTATAAATGAATGCGGATTTTGTTTAGTTTCGGAAGTAATTTTGTAGTATTTAGGCTCCATCCTCAAGTTGTAATTTTTATACCTACTAAACTACCGTTGCCCCGGAGGTCTTTCAGTTTGTAATGTAAATTTTCCTCTTAAGAAAATACTTATTTGTTTTATTTTTCTTCGGTTATTAATGAGTGGACATTTTTGTTTTTGATAATTGATAATAGAGATGGTGACAATACTATCAATTTCTTATCCTGGAACATCTTTGGTCGATGATTATATAAAGTTATTTGGATTTTTTGAATTGACGTTTTTTTGGAAGCTTTTTGATATTTTTTGATATTTTTTTGACGTTTTGTTAATGTTATTTTTTGACATCTTTTGACTGTTTTTTTTTTTTTGACGTTATTTGACTGGTTTTTTGACGTTTTTGGATGGTTTTTGGTCGTTTTTTTTGACGTTTTTAGACGTTTTTTTACGTTTTTTAACATTTCTTCAATCTTGATAAGGTAGGAACTACTAATAATTCAGAATCTATCAATTTTTTTTTGTATTTGACTTAATGTGACAAATTTTTCCAACTCTTCATTATCTTGAATTACAAAATCATAGTACACCAGTACTTAGAACAAACTTAAATTAGTTCTAACGGATAAGAAGTTTTGTTATAAATACCATTAGAAGTACAGCTATACAAATAACACCCATTAAATTAATCCAATAAAAAAAAACTAACTTTTGTCTAGATGGACGAGCTTAAATATGCATGGGAGCGGCTAAACATAGACTGATTAAAAACCTTAGTTATTTCATAATTAACGGCAGGATGGATCATCGATTCCTGAATATTGCCCGCATATTATTTCTCGGAATAATCTCGGCGGTAATTAAACCTCCGGTTAATTACAGGTTGTAAATAATACTTTAAGTGCCGTTTTAACGCGCCTCTAAATGTCACGGCTCGAAATTTCAAGCTATGATTCCGAATCGCTAAAAATATAATATATACAAAATTGAATGAAAAAGAAGCGGTCATAAATGTCAATCTTTATTTCGGACGTGAGTGCATGGAGTATGTCAAAATTTATGTCTTAAGAGAATATTGTTAATAAGGTATTTGATACTCTTTTACATAAATGATGAAAAAATAGTTATAATAATAAAACATTTATACAAATAAAATATAAAAAAGTCAGTAGAAAATTGGCTCAAATTGGTTCAGTTGCAGATATTTTCCACCTTTGGTCTTCTACCAATACAAACATGATATAAAAAAATGTCTTTTGAGATGGCTTTTTAAAATAATAAAAAAGTTTAAAGAGAAAAGAAGGAAAAAGGGAAATGAGAAGAAAAGTAAATAAGAAAAGAAGAGATAGAGTAGAAAAAAGTAGTTATTGTGTTAAAGTTTCTGCTTTTAACTTGGGTAATTAATTTTTTCTTGTAGAGTATAAACTTAACAAAGTCCAAATAGTATTTGCCTTTCTTTGCAAAAAAGTTGTTTACGAAGGTTTCTATGATTTGAGCGTACAGCTGTTAGCCTAGAGTACGAAAAAAATCTTATTTTGCTCTGAATTCATTGTCCATGCTATAATAGGTAATTTTAGCAAAAAATAAAAGCATTTATGAGATTTTTTAAAGAAGAAGCTTCTATTTTTACAAATTTCTCCAAATTTGAAAGCAGAGACTCGTTTTCGTTTTACATTGTGCCACAATGCACAATCAGCTTGACCTCGTGTCACAATCGTGTCCTTCTATATCTGCTTCGGCATACAAATCGAACTGCCTGTCATAAAGGTTGCTAGCCCGTCACACAAAGTACTAGCTGATCACAAGAAATACTAATCCGTCACAGGAACTACTGGCGCGTACCAAGAAGTGTTGGCCCTTCACAAGAAGTATATGCCCGTCACAAGAAGTGTTGACCCTTCACAAGAAGTATCATCCCGTCACAAGAAGTGTTGGTCCTTCACAAGGATTGTTAGCCCGTCACAAGTACTACTGGCCCGTACCAAGAATCCCACAGCAGTAGGGGGCACACGAAATCACCAAATCACCAATTTCGTGGACAGCTTATTCAGAATAAAGATTACATATATATGTGGGCAGTATGAGATTCAAAACGTAGTTATATATATCCTCCTAAAAGAGCTCTTACAACAGGTGGTCACCAAAAATACAACCAAATCACACTGTTGTAACTTTAAACAAAAGGTTGTTTCGCAATATCCCCATTATGGATTGAAAATTAATTCCAATAAATGTCGAAGCTACCTGTTACCACCCACGTGTCGTTAATCTCCACATTCCAAGAAGGACGGAACAACGTCACTTCAAAAACCAATAATACCAACATACCTTAGTGGCAAATGGGTGTCCTATCAGCGCCCTCTATTACAAGATAAATTCTTGACAGAAAGGGCTAAAATAACCAAACAAAGCCTCCAAAACGGAATAAATAGCCTAACTAAACTCAAATAGAGGTTCTATTTACCCCAAACTGATCATATACCCACAATTACCATCAGGGCGGAAGCGCTAGACCGACATCTTGAATACAGGGTAGCCACCTACTCGCTCAGAGTGTCGCAGAAAAACCCCTGAATCTATGGAAAAAAGCCCGCGAAGAAACGCCTTCTCCAATATTATTTAATTAAAAAGTTGTACATTATTTTTCATTTCATTTAACCAGTTGATATTTCCCCAAAGAACAGGTCAAACTTTCGGGTACTTACCTGGAAATACTCATAAAAATTTTAATCCGAAACCCGCGCATGTATATACGTAAGGTTTGATAGTGAAGTATCTCATACAATCCTTGCAGGCTCTGGTGTCCCTTACGGCTCCAATTTAGGCCCTCTACTTTTTTTAATATTTGTCAATGATCTCCCTCTCCGTATTACATCAGACTGCCTGATGTATGCAGATCTAAAAGTTTTAAAAAAATCTCCACCCTTCATGATTATCTAGACCTTCAATGCTCAAAATTTTATCTACATAATGGAAGAATCAGCACTAAAGAGTATCAAAAATGACCGATTTGGGAATAGTTTTTCAAAATAACATCAAATTTGATGAGCATATCCATAATATTACCAAAGAAGCTAACAAATTATTAGGATTTTTGAAACGTATAACTGGGGACTTTGCAGGCATACTAAAAATTCTCTTTTCCGTAGTAAATAATTTTTTTATTAAGTATTCTACGTTTTAGTTTAATTTTCTTTTATATATGGCACACTGAAACTGCTGTATTACTTTTAAATGTACCACGGTTCTTAGGAATGCATCACTTACGAATAGTGGACTGTAAAAAAAACAACAGACTCTTTTAGAAGTTCCGAAAACTTTTTTTAAGCATTTTGTTTACGAAAAAAACTCTTGTATATCTGTGTCCGATCCGACACGAATGATAAAATATGGGATAATTAAATCGGGTTGTTGAATCGCTGCATTAATTGACCGCGTCTCGAGGAGTAATTAACTAGAACTTGTTAGCCATTAATTACTCGGCAGAGGGTCAGGTAGAATCCGAATCCTTCGCTCCGTTTTGCTTTCCGGCGATTCGCAGTTTATTCTTTATTTAGATGAATTTCAGGCGAAAAACCGCAGCATTTACAACGCAAAAGACTTTGTCGTTTACCGCCAAACGATTTACAATAAAATTACACGTATAGTTTGTATTAAAAATATGGAACTATTCATTTATGATGGAAAAAGTGATAATTGCAATTTAACCAATATCTTGTCGCAATGAATGGAGTTTTCTCTTAAAAAAAAAAAAGAAAAAAGGCTAGATATAAATTACTGCAAAAAAAATTTTTTTACAGAAGATAAAAATAAAAAACCAAAAACTTGATTATTTGAATTTTTCACATGAATTTTGAGGTTATGTGAAAAAAGTGTAATTACAAAAGTTATAGGTCTCTTTATTGCCTACAACTTTGTCATTTAATTTTTTTCCATAGTTTTACCGGAAATCGAGATACACAGTTTTTTACCCTTAAAAACTCACCCCCTTCCACTTCCCGACCTCAAATCGCCCGTAAATTATTTTTTCTCTCATTTTTGTTATATTCTTGTCCTTTTTTAACGGGTTTTATCATACTATAATTTTTTTTCACTTTTTACCATTTTCAAAATTATCGACTCTGGTCTATTGATATATTATTTGTTTTTATGCTCATTAATATCTAATTATTAACTAAATAATTTTTAATCTTACTAATGCAAATGAATATATAAATTAACCTAGAGTATATACAAAACAAAAAAAATCAATTGAAAATATGAAACATTTTCCGACAGTTCAGCGTAGAATTTTTTTTTTCCTGAAAATCCTTTCCATCGAACTACTTTGAATTGAAAAATTCCACGTATAAAAAAGCGAACCGTGAATTATTCATAGTCCGCAAATAGGAAAAGGTGAATGCTGCATAAAACATACATATACTCGTATTAACAGTTTTTTCGACACAAGTGCGGTCTTATCGTAAATGTGTATTTTGTTGGGTGGCAGAGCCTTGTTCGGTATAACAGTCATCTGTCATGTTTAGTCGGTTTACCGTTTTATATAAATATGAACACTTGATATTCTTGTTACCTGTCAGAAAATATTATCGTTTACGATAACGAGTTCGAGAGAATCAAGCAATGAAGTTACTCGTTTTCGGTACAACGAAAATTTGTCATATCTGTCCATTTATTGTTTTTTTTTTATTTATGGCATCATTTCATCGTTTATATGCGGAAATAAAAAAATAATTTATGAGGTATAATCTATAAAGAAGAAAGTAAAACACAAAGTACCCCAGTAGCCCTTGTTACAGACAGGCATATTCGTTAGAGAAGTGAATGGTCAACAAGACCTGAAAAAGTATGGAGAACCTCCGAAATAAGTCTCAATTGGCACTGATAGTGACCAATTACCATACGTAGGGCAACTATAGGTGATCACGGTCTTTTAATGATAAATGGACTCAAAACCAATACAAAAACAAGTGTACTTGTCCATACAGTTCGTCAAATCTCCTAAATTCCCCGTATAAAGCAATTTTCAACGTACGAAGATACAGTAGTAGATACAGTTAACGCAATAGTTTCCACGGTCTGAATAAAACAGCCCTGGTTCCGGTTTCGCTCTGAGTGGAGAAGGCGCGTGTCTCTTAAAAGTTCCACCCCCTTTATCTTCGTTATTCATTGAGATATCGGAAAAATTCTTTGTTTGTTTGAAAGACTGGAACCAATACTTTGTTATAACGGATTCAATTATTATGTGACGTCATGTTTACTTCCGTTTTTTTCCGGAAATAACAGAAAATCGCAATTTATTTTTTATTTTAAAATCGAAACCCTTTTTTTTTATTGAAAATTTGAATTTCTGGGACATTTTTGTATTGAAAATTTTCTGTCAGCTGTCAAAATATCCGCCATATTGGATAATGTTTTTTTCTAAACATGTTACTATTAATTTTTTTTATAGAAAAAAAGTAGGAATTTATGATCTTTATAAAATCTTTGTAAGCTTCAAAATTTCCATTAAAACCCATTTACTGTATACCAGTGGCGTATCTAAGCATTTTTATTATTAGCAAACCGTTTAATATTTCCATCAAAAGAAATTATACCAATATTTGAAAGTAAAAAAAAGTTTAAAATTCAGTAAATATTTTTTTTATTGCTTTGTTTTCTTGTACTTGATCTGTTAGTTTTTTATATTTGATTTGTAAGCTTTTTATGTTAGATTTCTTTAGGTACTTTTACAATTAGAATTAAAAAATAATGCTTACTTAGATGAAAAGCGACCATTACTACATACCTGAAACAAATAAAAAACGATTAGTTAAAAATAACATTAACAATTATTTCACATTTTTATTGCAAAATATTGAAATATTTGAAATATTTCTATGAAAATATTTATGAAAATTGATATGTATTTTATAATATATTACTTGCGTTTGATAGGTACTCATGAAAGCTACTTTTTCTGTTTTAGAGTTTATTAGAATACAGTGGCAACTCGTGACCAAGATATTGAGGGTTTAAAATGACAGATTTAGGTAAAAATAAAAATTTTGATAACGCTAAAAGTTTTTTACCTAAATTTATACTGATATCAATATTCTATCATTGTGAACCACAATATGTTGGGCACATGCCGCCACTCTTGGACATTTTAATCAATGACTAAATGACCATATCGCGTCAGTAATTCACTTCATCCACACCAAGTAATCAATGTTTGACCTTCAGTAGAAACGATCGATGGTTCAAATCGCACAGCAAACCATGTGAATTTTTTAATAATTTGCATGATTAGTTGTGGGATTTGATGGATGCCGTTTAACCAGTAACTCAATTTCTATTGATACGACATTCATATTTCAATCCCAGTAAGCCATTGTGTCGATGATGGTGGGCCCCCATGTATATTTTTGATCTTTACCATTTCAATATTGTGTTTAAACTGGTTAAACCGTCTATCTATGAAATAACAGGCTAACATTTTTTGCAATCAAATTTGACAAAAAAATGCAAATTTTTAATTATAAATCCTTTTTTGAAGAAAATTGCTGTTAATAAATAGAAAATAGATAATTTCGGTTAATATTACATTGCATGCACTCCATGCATATCTTATGTAACAAATTTTGCCTGTGGCACATTACTTATAAATATTTACAATGAATAAATTAAATTTTCAATATCATCATAATTAACAATTAAAAAAAAAAATGTTTCTGAGAATTCAATGTTTATAATTTTATTCCATGCCTTAATTTCATTGAATATTGAAAGATCGTTCCATGAATTCGATACCCTTGACCACAAAAATAATCAATAAAAACGAGCCACCGACTGTCACTTAAAACTTTGAATACGTCAAAGGATCGCATTCCGTAACCAGTATAATCAATGCCGTCGAATGTGTCAAGTCATTAAATCACACTCAGTTTTGATTAACACCGGATCCATAATTAAAATCATAATTATTTTCTCGCTAACAATGGAACGAAAATTAAAAAGTAGGCGCAACCGTGCATCACTAATTTTTATTAAGAGTGTACGACGAACAGTGGTAAATGTAATCATTTTTCTCGCCGTATATTTGTACGCCTCTGGATTTAATTACAAACATATTATCAATTTAGTTCTTATTTAAAACCAGAGAAGGAACAGCTGCTATCTACACAAGCAGAGGATGTCCACAAGGAAGAGTTTTATCCCCACTAATGTAGACTAATTTCTATACAGATTGATTGACTTCGGAATACCCTAGCAATGTTATGCCGACAACATGTCATATTTATTAAAGGCAAGTTTGGAAATATCTTGTGTGATATAGGCCAAAAGGACTAGAATATACCAAAAAATGGTGCGTGAGGTAGTACTTAGTATAAACCCCACGAAAACAACACTAGTAGCCATTTTAATGAAAAGAAAACTCAATATCAACACTGTAAAATTAGATAGGACAGATATACAATGAAAAAAAGAAGTCAAATATCTACAAATAACCCTGGACAAGAAATTTATCTGGAACACACAAGAGAAGCAACTAGTAAACAAATAAACTTTGAAATATAATAAAATTAATAATAATACTAATAATAATAGTATAATTTAATGTGTAATTAAAAAAAAATAAATTTTCAAATCTAAATTTTAGTTTTCTTAATGCAAAATAAACTATGATGAATTATTTTTTCTAAAAATTGAAAATTATTTTTGCAAGCAGATAGTCAGTCCATCCGTCTTTGGTGCCCGGTTGATGATGCTCCTTTTAAGGATTAAAAATTCTGGAGCACGGTTCACCTATCGTATTATTTGCTACTACATAGTCTATTTTTATGTATGAGAGAGTATTAAAATAATAAAGCGTTCGTAATCCATAGGCGTACCACTTCTTTTAGTTAAAATATTTTTTGAAGTTATTCCTCGAGTATACACTTATATTTTCACCTAATTAACCTGCTTATAGCTTCTAAACAGCTGAAGGTAAAAAAATGCAATTTTTTCTAAAATGTTCTATTTTTCCACAAGGTATGTTAAGAACATTGTGTCAAACGGGTTATGTAGGTATAAGGATCTAAACTTTGACTTTTAAACAACATTATGTTCATAAATAATAATTTTAATATAAAAACTATTTCTTACCTACAAATCCAAATCAGAATCGAAATCAGAAGATGAACTGTCGCAACCAATATTTACAATGAGAGGCTCGATCATTTCATCAGTAATATTGTCCAACTTGTATGATTAACTGCCTTTTCCCAGTTTTCAGGCTTCACATTATTTACAGCCTTCAAAAACAACTGTTTAATATCACTCATTTTAAAAGAATTATTTTTTCTTGAAACTTCTCCCTTTATCTGTGCCCATATTAGTTCAATCGGGTTTACTTCGCAATGATATGGTGGTGATCTAACCACCGTCATCCCACGATTTTTTTCAATTTCATCAATTTCATATTTTTTTAATTTCTCTTTATGAAGGGAACACAAATGATACAGTTCTTTTCTCACAGAACCGGGATGGAACTTAATATTCTTTGAATTTAGCCAATTCTGTAAATCTTTTTTTAATCACTTGGTTGTGGGCATTTTTCTATAAGTCTCGAGTGATAACTTTCATTATCCATTACTATTATACAGTTCTGAGGAAGAAGATCTATAATTTGTTCGAACCACTCTTTAAAGACATCAGCATTCATGTCCTCATGGTAGTCACCGGTACGAGTAGATTCAAAAGTCAATAAACCACCTTTAACAAAACCGTTTGAACTACCGATGTGTACTATTATAAGTCTGCGCCCCTTTCCCGATGGTGGATTTAAACCAGTAGATAAATTATTTAAAAAAGCCTGTCTTCGACTTGTAACAGTTTCATATTGCGAAAATTTATTTGGTTTATGTCCCTCGTTGATCCATGTTTCATCTAAATATATTTCTTCTTTGGTTTCTCATTTCTTTTATAGTCCTTAGGTAATTTCTTCTCCATACTACAATATCGCTTCTTTCTATTAAAATAGACTTTCTGGAATGCTTTTTCCATAAAAAACCTATTTCTTTTAAAAGTTTCCATAGTGTGCTTCGACTCATTTCAGGGTAATCATTATCATCTCGAACCGTGGCAAGAACTTTGTCTACTGTCGGAAATTCTTTTCTAAAGAAGAACGGGGATACACGATGGGCCTAGTGAGGCCTAAGTGCCGTGAGGATAACCCAACCTCCACACGTTACAGATTCAGATACTATTTATTCATTTAACACATATTTTTTATTTTTTTATAATTCATATGTTTATGTTTATAACTATTTATAACTATTATTTTATATCCTTTATTTAACACGTTTTGCATTAATATTTATACAAAATTGTTAACATCCCCTTATTTTCTCCCCTTCTATATACTATTTACTATTTCCAATTTTTCGTATTCTATTCTTCTTTTGGTTTTTAGATTTTTCTGTCTACCTTTTTCAATTATTCATATCTTATTTTTAACTTTAGTCCGTGCTCTTAGTTTTCCTGTCAATCTTCTTCTCATCATTATCCTCTACAAATTTTCCCTCGGTTTTATTTTCGTTTTCATCAGCCACATGTTGTCAATATTGTGTATGACACTAATTTTAGTTTTAATACTTTTATATTTGTTTTTCTCCTTCCATTTTATATCTTGTCTTACTTTATCTTCTAACTTACCTCTATTTTAAATTATTCTATATTTACTTTTCTGTCATCTTTGTTGTATCTTCTGTTTTCTTGTTTCTTTGTTTTCTAATTTCCTTTATTTTTTTTTCAATGTATTTTTTAATTCTTCAATTTTCATGTTACTTTTATTCTGATTATTAATATTTATTTCTTTTTTTTTTGTATATTTACTTATTTATTTTTTTGTGCATTAGGCATGATCATTATTAGATCATTTCTCTTTTTTATTTTATGCTATGCAGTTCTTTCTCTTTCATTATCGTCTTCTCTTGCATCCTTTCTTTCAACTTGCATTTTCCTTCGAAGTCTTTCTTTCAAAAGATTTTCTAATTGAAATTTTGGTTTTCCTGGAGCTTTACGTGCTGTTTGAAACTCGCCACATTTCTCTTCTTTAACAACTCTGTAAATCGTAGATTTCCCAACACCAAGCGTAGTACTAACTAATTCCACTGTGTCATCAACACTTTTACATAAATGTTTGTCTGTAAATGATTTAAAACAATTAAATATTAATGTTTTTTCATTAACTGTTAAAGGACCGATTTTTTGTCGTTTACGCGGCCCTTCCAAATTTTCCATGATCACACTAGAATTCACACTGCACCTTGCAAGTTGCAACTAAACGACATTTAGTAAACTGTCAAGAATACACAACTTACTAAATGGAAAACCTATAATCGCATTTTCGGTGAAATTTGTTGGGAAGGTATTTATCTACTTATAATTCGATTACTGTAAGAAATTCTTGGAATTAAAATAAAACAAAATTGGCAAATAGGTACTTATTGAAAATAATCTTAAGATACGGCTATGTAATCTTTAATACACAGGGCTTTTGGCCTGTCCAAACCGTTTTCTATTGTTCTGTACAGCTTATGTTTATAAAGGACCAATAAAAGACCCAAAACTTGTAATAGCTCAGGTACATTTATTACAATTTTAGGAAATATTTAGATTATTCTGTAAAAATATTTAAAATGACCGTACACTAAGTTTTGCATTAGAAATGCTGTTTTATTACTCTCTCATACATAAAAATAGACATACTATATGCTTGATGTCCGGTTGATATCCGCCCAACTCCACTTCCTGTCATACATAAATGCTTCATAATTTCACAATACTGGTTATCAGTAAATATTTTACACTTATAGTAAAGAGAGTGACTTAAGATAGTTCTTGAACTTGTTTTTTTTTTTTAATTTATGATTTTAGGTACTGACTTTTAATGCCAAGATATTAAAAAAGGTTTATTTTTATTTTTTGTAAATTTAGCAAGTTGTAAATATCCCGAAATATATAATTTTGGGAGTGAGGATGACCAGGAACTTGTTGGATACGTTGTGGACAGTAGGTAGACTTTTTCATAATTATAATGTATATAAAACATATAAATAAATAAAAAAAACCTTCAGTTTTTTTACTTTGGCCTTCTGCGTTTTACTTTCTTCATATCAAATATTGTATTCTAGATTCAAATTTCAATATATCTTCCACAGTCACCCTCTAATTGTAAATTTCTTTAAATTTTAACTAATTTGTTAACCTTTTTTCAATTTTGTGAATAGTGAGGGTGGCATGATTCCTTAATTCCACACAAACTAACTTGCTTCTGGAGATCAGATTTGATTTGTAAGGGCTTATCCCACACTTACTATTCCCAATACCAGTTTTTTGTCACTTTGTGTGTTTCTTGTAATTTTTAATTTGTTCAAACAATTGTATATATACTATTTTAACTTTTGACTTAAAAGTCTAATTCAGATTTTATAATATATTTTTTAAAACCTTTTAAATTGTAAGTTTACATCCACAATTTTTGTAGATGAGCACTGATGATGGCAAATAAGCCGAAAGCGCTTTGCATTGATTAATAAAAAAGTTTTGCACGAAATACAAGTTTTTCCTTTTGAATCTAAACTACGTGCACACAGCTGTCAACCTTTTTTGGTTTTTTTAATATAACTTATTTCTTTCACAATTCAATCTACGAAAGGACATATATACCATTTTACATGCCGAGACCTTATTTATAATATAGAAACTTATTTTGTAAAGTACGTCTATAGAATGTGACGTTATAACCTCACTTTTACTGCGAAGAAATTCAAAATAGTGAAAAAAAATTATGTTTATCACCAAATCAATGCATTGTATTAAAAAATGTTTGCTTCCTATATGTCTAAATATTAAATATGATGTTATGGCGCTTATAGTACGAGAAAAAAATATTTTCATATCTAATCCTTTTTTTAATCATCGATTTATCGATCCAAAAGTGTCATCCGTCCGATTTTTATATTTCTTATAAAATATATGGAATATCTGAAGGAATGAAATCAAATTAAGATAATTTTTTGCGCAAGGCCAAACAAGTTAGCATAGTGAATCGCAAGCTGATGCAGCTCGGTAGCATAGTTCGGCGGGTCTCTTAATAATAATAAATAATCGTGTATTAATTGGTTTGATATATTACTGGCATTACTCGTTTTTGCTGCATTGTCCTTTGTGTGAAATCCGACCCAGCTTTTTGTACGGCTCGCACAGGAATGTGTCGTTTGGTACGGTGTTAAACTTTTTAGCCAAACAAAAGAATAACTTTCCTTGCATGAACTCGATATTTCGTACGATATAATTAGAGAAGAGGTAATTTTCGGTGGATAATTATTTTTCTCTCTCGCGAAATATACGAATTTAATTGGGTTAAGGTTCAGTGGAGTCGAAAAAACATAATTTTCCATTATGTAACTGTAGAGAACGTTCTGTTTTCTATACCCGAATATACAGTAGGGTGGAGTAATACTATACAGGGTGTTAAAAAAAGTGTCACAAAATGAAATGGTGAATAGTATGACCCAAAATAAGCAGAAAAGTCTTAATAAATATATGACCGCAAATTAACGGTTTCGGAGATACGGACCATTTTGTGTTTATAACAATTTTTTATTATTATAAAAAAACAATGATATTTATAATGACCCAAAATAAGCAGAAAAGTCTTAATAAATATATGACCGCAAATTAACGGTTTCGGAGATACGGACCATTTTGTGTTTATAACAATTTTTTATTATTATAAAAAAACAATGATATTTATAAACAATCAATAACAACATAGAGTTACAGTTCATCAAATTTCTAGAGGTGTTCGACGCCCAGACAGAGAACGCGCTACGTGTGACTAAGATAGCTATTGTACAGTCTGCTAAACAAGTTATTTTAAATAGTTTTTAATATTTTTAGGTAATTAAATTTTAAAAGTGTGGAATAGTTTAGGGATTAAATTGGTCTGATTGGACTTTCTTAGAACGTTTTTAAAAGCAGCTAAAGATAGTATGTAGAATTGAAAATAATTATTATGCCATAAAAGGTGTTTTGGAATTCCTTCAACCTTTTGAAATTGAGTCAGAAAATATAAATTTTATAGGATAGCGGAAAATACCTATAATTTTTTTGTAGGCCTTTGTAAATCGTGGAAATAGTTTATATTTTATTTCTACCTTATTAAGGAAAATGGTACCTATTATTAATAACGGTTGTTTCTGAAACATTACTAAAATTTTCGAAATTTTGTTTTTCTACAAAATAATAAACTATACTATTTAGAAAAAAATTTATTTCTCTTATAATTTTATAAAAAATAACAGGGGAATATTTACATTTCTTGATCTATTAAACAAAACGATAAATTATCTCGACGAATGACACCATGTTCTAGTACGGAAGCTAGCTTTACATTTTTGTTGGTGGTTTCATGGGTTTCATATACATTTTTTGTAATTGTAGTTTACACGTACATATACCTCTTAACACTTGTTTGCTTTATTAAAAAAGTGTGTTGTTGTGATTTACGTCGAAATAAGTCAAAAACAACTTGAAATATAAAATCAAAAAGGAGAAACGGAAAAAAATTGAGCCTGTAAATGAACACAACTCAGAAACAAAAATAGCTATCTAATAATAAAAAATAAAATTTGATTCTTGTGCAGCTTCATCTATATCATTAACTGTTTTTGGTTTTTTAATGGTTTTTCTTGGTGATGAAAATTCCGATATCTCACGGTTATCGATTCTTTTTTTCTCTCCAGAAATGCGGACGACAGTGTTTTTAGATACTCCTGTGGCTGCAGCAACACGATCATTTACATTTTTAAATGGTATTGAAGGTGAATTATAGTTTCCTTCTCTTCTCATAAACTCTATAACATTGGCTATTATTTCGCGAGATTGACTGTTAATCACGCGGCCTCTTAATTTGCTATTAAACTTCATACTTAGGTTCTATTAAACTGTAATGAGCAAAAAATACAAACGAAAATAAAAGAAATGTTTTAGCGAAATTTACATCTGAAATTTACGTCTGAATGAAATAGTGAAATACTTGATGCGCAGAGTGTACTTTCATTGCGTAAATCCGTCGAGATGCCTGTCAGTAGTGCTTTCTCTGTCTAGCCGTCGAAAGCCTCTAGAAATTTGATGAACAATAAATGAGATGTTCAAAGTGCCCTCCCTCCATTTCAATGCAGCTACGACATCTCCTCCGAAAGGACTGTCGGACTCTTTCCAAAACACCCTCATTGGCTAGGATTCGATGACATCCCTGCTCTATTCGTTGCTGTAGCTCTTCGAGGTTATTCACAAGAGTGGCGTACACTAAATTTTTTAAGTGTCCCCAAAGAAAAAAGTCAAGCGGATTTAAATGAGGCGATCTTGCAGGCCATGGCACAGGTCCGCCCCTTCCTATCCATCTTCGACCAAAGGACCCGTCTAAATGTTCTCTTACGGCAACTGAAAAATGCGCCGGAACACCATCGTGCTGGAACCACATTTGATTTCTTTGTATTAAAGGAATGTCATCTAAAAGATCACCCAATGTGTTCTGCAAAAAGTTTAAGTAGTCAGCTCCCGTTAATCGGTTAGGTAGTACAATCGGACCTAGTAACCAGTCGCCATAAATACCCATCCAAATGTTTAATGAAAAACGAACTTGATGCCTGGATTCCACGATACTATGGGGATTTTCGTCGGCCCACATATGCAAATTATGGAAATTAAAAACTCCATTTCGTGTAAACCCTGCCTCATCAGTAAAAAGAATTAGTGCAATAAAATTGGGATCCTCAGCATCATTTCTCAGAAACCATCGACAAAACTCCAAACGTGCTTAATAATCAGGTGCATTCAGAGCTTGCACTCGTTGAAGATGGTACGGGTAAAGCTGCTGCTCGTGGAGGATTCTCCAAACCAGAGGAGCCCCAATTCCTACCTCCGCTGATATTCTTCGCACACTAGTTTCTGGATTCTCTTCTACTCGTGCTAAAATTGCTTCTTCTGCCTCAGGGGTGGACACCGACCTTGGTCTCCCGGAATCATGTGACTGTTACCCAAATTTACCTGCATCACGCAATCTTTGGTGCAATCTTCCAAACACACGAATTGAAGGGATGTGGCGATTAGGGAAAGCGTCGATATACTGACGTAGCGCTTCCCTCGCATTGCCATTTGCACGACGGTACATAAAATGCATGTCAGCTAATTCAATATTAGTGTAAACAGGCATAACGATAATTTATAAAATTATTCACCCACAACAAAATAATAACTGCAAATAGTATCTATGAAAAAACATCGGTAGACTCCGATAAGAAAAGCAAGTTTTTGAGAATGAAAAAAGATAATCAAAAAATGATACAAAACACTCCGTATCTCTGAAACCATTCATTTGCGGACATATGTTTATTAAGACTTTTCTGCATATTTTGGCCCATACTACGCCCCGTTTTATTTTGTGACACTTTTTTTTAACACCCTGTATAGACAAAAAATTAAAGTGTAAATTTTTATTTGGCCTGGGTGTGGAAAAGTTGCCTTTTAGTCCATCGAAAACACCTGTAAAGAATTGAAAAATTGTAATGGATTCAGATTTCTTTTTTTTTAAATAAAAAAAAAAAAATGTAAGATAATACGTAATAGGCAACTTTTAATTGGCCCGAGTATGGAAAAGTTGACTTAAAAGTTGCCTTTTAGTCCACCAAACATATCAGCAGGGGTCAGGACGGTTGAGACCGCGAACTTTTTATTGACTCGAAACGTCAAACGAAAACGTCGAAACGTCAAACGAAAACGTCGAAACGTTAAACGAAAACGTCGAAACGTCAAACGAAAACGTCGAAATGTCAAACGAAAACGTCAAACGGGAAAAAAACGGCACTATGTAGAGAACGCGGTATAGATTAACGTTTGACGTTTTTGTCTGACGTTTCGGCGTTTTTGTTTGACGTTTTCAGTAAAAAGTTCCCGGTCTCAACCGTCCTGACCCCTGCTCATATCTGTAAAAATTAAATTTGAATCTGAAGATATTATTTCTTTAAACTGATTTTTTTTTGTGGATAAAAAGGGTCTATAAAAGCAACTATTCCGCAACTATTACATGTCAGGACAAAATAATATAAATTCATTTGAAATAAACAAAACGATTAAGTATTTTCGTATAGAAAGCGACCCATCGGGATAGAATTATTTCCACGGTTAGATGATTTGTTAAAAGAATGAGTAATGAACGAGACCACGAAAACAATTTGTTAGCAGCCGCCACAGGAATAATTAAATTCCTCCGGTAGCCCCGACGAGAAACTCGGTTACACCTCCATCTCCTCCTAAAAGGAAAAGAAGGACGGGATTGAAAGTCATACGGCGAGCGATACCCATTTTTTATGTTTAATTTTTAACGAAGCACCTCTTAAAGTTTCAGCTTCTTGTATTCATTTTGAAGAAGTAAGACGAATTGAAGAAGATTTTTGTACCGTACACTACGGGGCTAACTATTGAATTTATCAGTGGCGTATACAGTGTCGCTATACCACAATATTAATGTACATCTGGTACATCTTTTTAATTTATTCAACCATATTTGTATTGTTCTACTCTACTAAGTATACTGTACAAAGTATCATAGACTTCCCCAAGCTGATACCTCAAAAATCACTAATGGCAACAATTCTGATCGACTATCCAGTTTCAGAAAATGGTTTTAAATTGGAAACAAAAAAATGAAAAGAACTTAAACTGAAGAAAAGAATTGCCAGGTAACATTGAAGGGGTAAGTGGATGAAGGGATTATGTAACATATTTAATCCTATTTTTCTGTTAATGGAGAATTAGTTAAGTTTATATGTGTCTGGTATGGTTTTGTGCGTCTAATTAGTTCATAATCACTCTTACACGGAAAAAAATGTGACTAGAAAATTTTACTACAATGTTGTAGTAGTAGACTTGTAGAAAAATACTTAACAATTTGTAGAAAATTTTACTACAATTTATAGTTAGAAACTATTAATTATTGTAGCAATTGAATTGTCGAATAAAATGCTACAACAATAGGAAAGAAGTCCACAATGTTTAGTATATTTTACTATTGTTTGTAGAAGTAGAAATTTATTACAATTATCGTAATTACTACTACTAACTTCTCTAAAAATTTGTACAAATATTAATAATTATATCTACAAAAAATAGTAATTTTCTCTACAAAAAATAGTAATACTTTACATCCCTTCTTCAAAAATATTCTATAATATTGTAGAAATTCTAAGTCATGTGAACAAAACAGAATTCTGCTATTGGCCAACGTTTTCTGACGTCGATCATAAACGGCCAGACAGCAGTAGCCGTTCGCCATGTTCACATAACAAAGCATGGTACATATACGAGTACCTACAACACATTATTATATTATAAGCACCGATGCGTTTGAGAAAATTTTAATAATAAATTCTATTGGTGGTAAGTACATTTATTATTGTTTCTGAATAATTTACCTTTAGATAACTAATTTAAATAACCTTAGTAGATTATTTTAAAAAAATAGTTGTGGCCAACGATCCAATGTTGTGCCCAACGATCGAATTTTGTGCCAAATTCAATGATGTTTTTTGTCTTAATTGTGACATACCTACTTTCTCATTTTTGTTAGTTATCTGACTTAGTCATTTAATATCCAAATCAGTGTAAAGGTGATAAATATCCCCGTTTTAAGGGTATGAACAATTCAATTGGTATTAATTTTTATTTCATATTTTTCAGGTGCAGAAAAGCCAACTGAGACTGAGGGCGCTATTATTACTGTTATTTATTACATAATGTAATTAAGAATTTGTATCTTTTATATTAAAACAATAAATTGAATATTTTATTAAGGAACATTTTTTTCTAGGTTATAATTATAATAATTATGGAATACTACTACAAATTTTATTAAAAATTACTACAATTTGTATGAATTTTTACTATTTATTGTGTAAAATTTTCGTATTTATTTTCATAAAACGCAATACATTTTTAATATAAATTCATACAATGAATAGCAAAAATTATAACAATTTGTAGAACAATTCTTATGATGCATTTGGATCTTTTTACTAAATATTGTAGATAATAACTCTACAATACATTCTCCACAAATATTTGGAAATGTTTACTACAAATTGTCCCTGTCCCTATATGTACTATTTATTGTAGAGAAAAAATCTACAATTGTAGAAATTTGTTCTACAATTTTTTTTCCGTGTACTTAACTCATTTTAATGACAGTTTTGACTAAAAATGCCAATGAGTCTAATTCAATAGTTAATTGCTCAAAAACTCTTTTTTATAATATAACCCCTTCATCCTTTTATCCCTTCAATTGTCAGTGACACATGTAGGATTTGAAATACGATAGTTCGAAAGTATCCGAAAAGAGTATACTTACAAATTTGACCACAGATACGGACATCGGATACAAAATTTGAAAACTACAGCTTTCGGATACATATGAACTATCCGGATAGTGTACCGCGATACTACCCAACTCTGAATTTTGATAAGAAAATTCCAATCTGTATATTTTATGGTAATACAATAGTTAGGATTGCTTAAAAGATCAAACACTTTTTATGCTTTTTATGCTTAAAACCAAATCAAAACAGCAGAATGTGTAATCTTTTATAAACCGTTAACGAAATATTATCCAACCATGTGTCCTAACTTAGTTGAAAGAAAATATTTAACTAGTAAGGTAGCAGAACCGGTAGATGAGACTGACACTTACATTTTAAACCCCATAGAATAAGAAAAGTGTATTAGTTAGGGATGTATTTTATTTACAATAACTAGTGCCATTTAACAGCCAATATGAAAAACTGCAATGTACTGTACCCGCCCATATTCAATATGGCGCCATTTGTCATCTAGTCCAGTGGTCGCCAACCTGTCGATCGCGAGCTACCGGTAGCCCGCGGAGGCAATTCTGGTAGCTCTCACAACGATTTTAATTTAAAAAATACAAACTGCAAAAATCAGAGAAGCTTCCGAAAATTCCACAAAAAAATCTAATTGTCATAATATTAAATATTAAACATAAACAGCGCCAACGTTGCGGTGAGCCATCTGCCGCTGACGCCATCAAGCTAGAATCAGCTAGAACCGACCAGCCGGACCAGCGCGTTAGTGTTCGAGAACGATCAGGATTGCTTTGAACGGGATATATACGCACGGCGCGGCGACGGCGACATTGCGCTTAGTTCAAAACTGAACGCGTAACCAACGTCAAGCGGTTGGGTTAGTAGAGAACAACAAAAAATAATATTATGGCAAGCAGTTGTAAGAAGGTAAAGACATACCACTTTCATTCGGAATGGGAAGAACAATACTTTTTTACAGAAGTTAAAGATAAAAATGTGTGTTTGTTATGTAATACTTCGGTCTCCGTTGCTAATAAAGGAAATATTGAGAAACATAAAACTGTATATTCTAATTTTTAAAAATCATTCCCACTACATTCTGCCGCCAGAAAGGGAAACTGAAACAGTTAAAAAAGCAGTTAATTGGACAACAATCAATATTTTTAAGAACAGTCGACAAAAATAAGGCTGCAACTGAAGCATCGTACCGTGTGTCCCAGATAATTGCACAAAAAAAGAAACCTTATGAAGACGGGGAAATGATAAAACAGGCGTTTTTAGAAGCTACTGATTCGTTATTTGCCAACTTTAGAAATAAAGACGAGATAGTTTCAGCTATAAAATCTATGCAACTTTCTGCTAATACAGTGATGAGACGTGTAGAAGTAATGAGCAATGATATTTTTTTACAGTTAAGAACTGACTTAGATAACTGTGTTTATTTTTCACTTCAACTGGATGAATCAACAGATGTCGTTGACACTGCCCAGATGGCCGTGTTCGTCAGAATGGTTTTTAGTGATTTTACGATTAAAGAAGATCTTTTGAAGTTTATTCCACTGAAAGGACACACTACTGGACAGGAGTTGTTTTCTCATTTAAAAAATATTATTTCTTCCGAGAAAATTCCAATATCGAAAATGGTAGGCTTGATAACCGATGGCGCTCCAGCTATGGTGGCGTTATGTCGTAAAGATGAAACTTTTCCGCAATTTCTCTGTTACCACTGCATTATCCATCAGCAAGCATTATGTGGAAATTTCCTGAAACTAAACAACGTTATGATACTGGTGGTAAAAATTGTGAACAAGATTAGAGCTCAAGCGTTACAAAGAAGATTATTCAAAACCTTGGCCAATGAAGTTGACTGTCAATACGGGGACCTACTCCTTCACTCTGAAGTCCGATTGTTAAGTAGAGGACGGGTGCTGAAACGTTTTAATGATGTCCTATCTGGCATAGTTTAATTTTTCAAACAACACGATGAACCGACTCCGGAACTGGAAAATTCAATCTGGCTTAGAGATTTTGGTTTTCTCGTGGACATTACAGAGAAATTAGACGAACTTAATTTGCAGCTTTAGGGGAGAGACAAAGAACTAGCGGACATGATTTCTGATATAAAAGCATTTATCAAAAAGCTGAAGTTTTGGGAACAAAACCTAATTAACAGCGATGCCAAGCATTCTCCTATTCTTTCAGAAAAAATATCTCAAAATCCATTAGAACCCTATAACAGCAAATATCACGTAGAAATAGTTTCTACCCTGAAGAATAACTTCAAAAATCGTTTTAAGGATTTCAACGAAATGGCTTTAGTAGAGCAGTTTGTTGTTTCACCCTTTATGGAAATTGATATCCAACAATTTGCAACTTGTGTTATGCAGAACTTTGGCGAAGACATCGCTGCAACAGAAATGGAAGTAATTGAGTTTCAAAATGATTTAGCCTTAAAATCGTTAGTCTCAAGTACCACATGTATCTGGCTTATTGTAAGTAAAAACAAATATTCAGTTCTATGCCGTGTTGCCTTGAAAGTGAAAGCATTATTTAGTTCAACCTATTTGTGTGAATCTTCTTTTTCCAATATGAAGTTTATTAAGAACAAATATCGCAATCGACTTACAGATGAACATTTGCATAGTTGTATTCGAATGCCTGTATCAAATTATACTGCAAACATTAAAAAAATTATCGATGAGTCTGTGTGTCAGCCTTCTCATTGAACGTGCTTTTTTATTTTTCAATGTTTATGTTCATGATAGTACGTTACTTTTTTGTTGTTATTATTAACTATTTTTAAATCTTACGTGACATGCCGTTGTGGCTGGATAAAAGTTTGTGTTTATTTTTCAAACACCTTCGTTTGGTAGGTAGGAATGTAGCTATGAACAAGTACGTACTAGTAATATTAGTTATTTTGTTATTAGTTTATTATTATTACCTACGTATTATGTATTACCAGTTAAATAGTAAAATAAATACATATAATGATAAATTAACTGTGGATTATTTCATTTACGTTGCGTTACGTGGCTTCCGTGTGGGTAGCTCGCTGTTTATTCCAAAATTAACAAAGTAGCTCAACACATTGAAAGGTTGGCGATCACTGGGATAGAGGGTCATCCCAAATTAACCAGTAACATGCGTTTAGTACAAAAAAGGTTAGTATCTACTACTTAAATTTTTGGAAGCAATGATGATAAATGAAAATACGTGTGAAGAACGTATATTTTTGTATTATATAAAAATTTAATAAATAATTTAATTGATAGATTAACGAAATAAAAAAAAAAAATTTAATAATTTTAGATATGTCCTTGGTGGGCTGCTGTTCATACTCGCAAATTATTCCAATAAAATGATGTTAAATTAATGGGAATAAATAATATTACCCTCACACACTAAACGATCATTTACAACAGCTAATTTCCTATCGCAGATGTTTTATTTTGCATAAATTTATTTACATTTTACGGCCCAACTCAAGTTTGACTAATCACTGTGGATTAACAAATACAAAAACACAAACAGTAGCAGTTGAAATTTACAAATTACTATGCTTTAATACTATGTAAATACATGTAAATGAAATTTGAACATTAAATAAACAAGCACAAATCATGAATAGGTAATTGAGAATAAAAATGTTGTTTAATCTTTATATTGATACTAATTGGGGCATTACCATTTTTGTTCAATTTATCGCACTCGGTTAGCATTACAACTAGATTTAATTAAAATTAATTAAATTGTTTATAACTACTAAATGTTTTAATAATACATACACATAAATAAGTTTACATGATAGATAATACATGACAAATATGAGATAAAGATAAAATAAATTTACTTTTGAAAAACGTTCTTCAAAATTAAGATTTGTGGGTACTACTTAAGGCCACAATACCACCCCCAATATTCGTATAATGAACTCATTTATTAGTCGTAAATTAAGAATCTTTTTGTTCAACAGATGGAGCACTATTCCATATTTAATAGTTTTTTTGTTTAACAGTAAATTTATTGTAATAAAAAAATATTTCTCTATTTTCTATATTTGTTGATGAAATTTTACACCCCTATACAATAATTGTACAACCTCTTAAATATCCATTCACCGAAAAAAATGACTACACTTATCAAAAGTGAACGGTACCTCTTAAGTAGTTAATTTAAATATAAATTAGCAATCGTCACATGGTGCTGCTAATAAAACAAGAAGGTTTTTCGACATCGAATAAAAATCCTTATTTTATTGCTGAAATGAGAAGAATCTTAATAAGTGTGAGTTATTTTTACCAGCATGATATTACTTATTAAAAAAAATCACAAACGCATTCACGAAACTCATTTTAATTTATCGAGCATATAACTTTATTTAATTCCTTTTTTATTGTCTGTGTTTTGAAATTAAAGTGTATTGATAGAACAAAATTTTTTCGAAAGATAATATTCTATATCTTGTTATAAAAATAAATTTATATTTCCTTGTAATTGGAAATTTATAGAAAAACACAAGAAAAATAAAATACATCTAAATTAGAAAAGTTGACTTTGCAAGAAATAAAGGACTTTTCTTTACAACCTTCATCCTAACCACTCAAATAAACTCCTAATAAACTAAAAAAAAGAATCTACTTCAGATTGGAGGAACCAAAACAATATTTAAATTTACATTAAGGACAGCGTCTCCTAGGAATTTCTGAACAAAATTATGTCAATTTAGATTCAATCAAGGAGGTGCTGTTACCTACCGACTAGAGATTGAATTAGTGCAAATTATTACAGAAATCTTTAAGTAACTATAAATATCGACCGACTAGCTATTAGGGGATATTGTATTATATTGTATTATAAACCGGTTTTTAGTAGACTGAGTTCGAAGGATCATAATAATAGTCCTGAACATAAAATCAATTTTTCAATAATTGCCGGGATTTTACCAAATAAAAAAAATTATTTCGCAATTGTGAAAACGGTCCAATCGTTTTATATGCCATTTATAATATTATAAAAATGTTAACTCTAGGACTCATTTTGGAGTATGAGCATACTTTATTTCAATACTTTTATTCATAAAGTATTACCTACCTATTACAAATTATTTTTAACGAAAATCGACTTTGTTTCCTGGACCAAAGTAAAGAATGTAGGTAGGTAGGTATTCAGATGGTAACAACAAAAACGATATCTTGCTTCACATTAAATATAAATTTTTCCTAAAACAAATAATTTGATTTATATACGAGTAGTAATACGAGGGATGTTTATAATTTCAAGTCACGAATATAGAGTCGTTTCAAAATATATTGCCACAATAATTGCGTCACATTGAGTCAGAGTGGGACGCTTGACGTGTCGCAATTCGCAATATATTTTAAAAATATTCTACCTAATTAATAAATTGTGATTTTGAAGTATCGAATGAAAACTATATTCTCATTGGTTAAAAATGGAAGTTTTTGTCATTTGAATGTTCAAGAATATTAATTGTGATTAATTGGTTGAACACCGAAGTTATCTGTTATCTGATGTTGGTACTAACCTAATGTTTTTGGGTAATTTTGACGGTCATTTCCTGGAATTTCCAGGCCCGTATAAATGTTTATCCTATTAAAGTACAAAAACCCTACAATAGATATTATGAGTAGGTATTTAACATTCATTTATCTTATCTTAGGTAGTTATTATCTAGAAACATTTCCCTGATTGTCAATAACACATTACCATATATCTGTGTTAATATGACGTCACGACTTTTAATATACTTAATGAAGGCTGGGAGAAGGAGTTAGGAGTCTATAAATTTACAAACAAGCTTACGGGTATTTAGTTTTCAAAATTACATCACACGTTTCTGAAGTGTTTTATTGTGCTGTTTGTTTTTAATAAGTGTTATTTTCTTTAATAGAAAATTGATTTATTTGTGCCAAGTGTCCTAGTGAGTTTCATTGTACATTTTAATCAGTTTTATTTTTGGATAAATTGACATCGACTTCCTGCATTAAAGATAGGTAGTATTTTTTTCTATCACTCTCGAGTTCGTCATTGAATAAAAAAATTAAAGGCTATAATTTTAACATTCAAATATTTGCAATTAAAAAATAATATTACGTATTAAATTTGACAATAAAAAAACTTGTTATTTAATAATAATGTTTCATTATTCTGAATATATTTTTTCTACGATCAATATCCAAAGTAGGTAGGCTTTTGCACATTAAAATCTAAATAAAAAGTTGATATTTTCTGCGAATTGTCATAATTTGACATTATTGGCGGATATTACCTAATATTCAAACCCATTTCCATGCTTAAAAATAGAAGATAGTGACATTCATTTAAAAGAAAACCATAACTACTTTTACCAGGTGAAAAATTTCAATATGTTAAAATAATTCATGATTTTTAAGAAATGTGCTAGAAATGATACTACAATATTAATATTCTTTTTATATTTGATTTTCTAATGATTTTATATACTTTTAGATTCAAGGACAGCTAGGTATAGCTCAAAGAAAATTGTGCTACTTTGTAGTATATACTGGAGATGAAAATCCACTATTTGTTGAAAAAATTCATTTTCAACCCATTTTTTTTTAAATATGGTTGAAAAATTAGAAAAATTTTACTCGGAATATATGGCACCTGAGATAATTTTAAATAGAAGAGGACGAGGATTAAAATGTCTGGATACCCCATATAATGAAACTTAAAGTGCAAAGATTAGCAAATTTATAAAAATAATAATTTAATGGACTTTAATGATACAAGTACTTGCAATAATGGTTTTTTTTGCGCAGAAGCATGTTCATACGTAATTTGCAATTGGTAATCACTAAACACAGATGGAAAAGTATATACGTCAACGATATGTTCTCTTATTTTTGATTTATTTTAACAGGTATAATATATGGTATGTTACTTATAGTATAGTTTTTTTTATATTTCGACCTAATTTATTTGTTACGTCTTCAGCAATTGTCGCTTTCAGTTGACATAAACGAAATTGATAAAAAGTGTTTTTCGCATTTTATTTTGACTGTTTCTCTTACTTTCGAATAGAAACTGAGCTTTGTAAACATAAAATGACGGATATGTCAAACTAAAACTGACGGTAAAATGAAACATTGAGTATCGTTAAATGCAACTTTTGAACTAGTTTCAAAAATAGCATTAAAATGATATTATCATTCACAATGTACTAATTTCCTATACTTTTAGTTGATAAATAACCGATAATCATACATCATATAACAGGCGCGTGTCAAAAGGTCAGAAAAAAGAGTGCCGATGAAAAAAGGTCGTTTCCAATTGTATCATATAAACAGTATCAGAGTATCATCTCGTATATCCCCCGTAAACACACATAATATAAACGGAAATAATCAAATACTAGTCAAAATATTATCGATCGGAGCACCATCTTTATTACATTACATGAAGTAATTATTGATTTTTTGGGGTTTATTTAGAGTTAAATTAGACGCCATTTTTGGTCCAAATTCGTTTTGACATGTTTTTCCAAAGAAAGTGACTTATAAATTTCAAATCTACACGTTTTGAAAAATATACAATATTTAAATATTCTGAGTGTACCAAATTCCAAGTAAAGGTTGAACTTAGGTCGTATTACATTTTTTTTTTATTATTTGTTTGACATCGAGGTTAAAATAATTCTAGACGGCACCTTTGAGATGAAATAAAAGGGGGCTATTTTACATGATTGGTTTTAATTGAAAATAATAAATTTATTAATTTTCAATAGTAAGGTGACCTAAGTTGGACCTTTATTTTTAATTTGGCCAAAAATTAGATTTTTAAACACTACATATTCGGAAAACTGTCGATTTAACTTTTGGTCTACACATACAATTTTAATACACAGGGATACCCCGTCCTTAAATGATAAAAAAACAGTTACGAATATGAACTAAAAATATGATAAGTAATGAAAAAATTCATGAAAATTATTTTTAAATTTTAAATAAGATTCAAACTTGAGGTAGCCATGTCTCATTTTCTTAAATAAATATTACTTTAAACTAAAACTATTATTTTTTTGTCAAGTTTTCGTCTTATACCCGCACATTTTTTCGTATACTCTCTATGGCATAAGGAAATCTATGAAAACTATTATTGTTTGTTTATTCACTATTAAACTCCTCTTTATATCAATTAAAAAAGGACTTAAAATTTATTAGGCATTTTAGTAGGTAGGTATTCAGTATACCATCCAAAATAATTTCCATTAAATACAGATAATCTTATCGTCTTATGTGTGGTCAGCGTCGTCGCCTTTAACTAATTACTAAAATAATTCTCCAACGTACTCCATTGTTAAAATATTGGGTAAGTTAAAAAGCGTTTTAACCCATCCTCAATTTAAAAGATTATCTGGAGGCTGTTAAAAACAATATTAAATCAAACTTATCCGAAACATCAGGTTTGACAAATAGAGGTTCTAGGCATTTATCACAACTTAATTTAGGCCACACCTTCTGATTGCTCATCTCCATGACAGGACCGTAATATCATAAAAAAAAAGAAAGCAACATTAATTGTGGTAAAATATAATTTATGATATAAATTTAAACATTTTTTTAAACGTTGGAGATGTGGGGATGCAGATTTTTTTAATTTTGGGAATAAATTTTCAAATAATAGTTGATTGGATAATTAGATGATTCAACCTTTGACATGAAAGAAGTATACGATTCTTTGCAATATTATTAATCATTCATCTATACTAAATACATTGGAAAGAAATGAGAGATGTAGGTGTTAAAATTTTTCGAACTCGATAGAGTGTATCCTCCAAGAAGCAGTCATTATGGAAAGATGCTTCACCAATATGTTACCGTTATCAATATTTCTTACAAAAATCACAAATGATATCAAATACTTTAGAGTACAAATTGACTCTCATCATAACTGGACTAAGCATACAAATAATGCGTTCAATGTACACTTAAAAATAATCTATTTTGCACTCATAGAATCATTATTACGCTATAGGATCCTTTCTTGGAAAGGTGTTTTACCCGCTTATGCAAAGTGTCCTGCAAAAAATATTACTAATAATATTATGTAATAAAAGTTTTATATGTACTCCAACAAAAACATTTAAGAAAGAAATATCACAACGGTGTTTGACCTAAATATAAGTATAGGATATTTAATTTTTTTTAACGCATATCTACAAAACATATTTATTTTTCAAACCTTAATAATTTGTAAAATGTAGATTAATAAAGACATTAATAATCTATAAAAATGTATAAAAACGTATAAAAATGTATAAAAATGTATAAAAATGTATAAAAATGTATAAAAATGTATAAAAATGTATAAAAATGTATAAAAATGTATAAAAATGTATAAAAATGTATAAAAATGTATAAAAATGTATAAAAATGTATAAAAATGTATAAAAATGTATAAAAATGTATAAAAATGTATAAAAATGTATAAAAATGTATAAAAATGTATAAAAATGTATAAAAATGTATAAAAATGTATAAAAATGTATAAAAATGTATAAAAATGTATAAAAATGTATAAAAATATATAAAAATGTATAAAAATGTATAAAAATGTATAAAATTGTATAAAAATCTATAACAATTCTATTAAACTCAATCAAAATATATCAAAATCCATTAAAACTATCAAAGTCTATAAAAACATATTAAAATATATCAATATGTATGAAAATGTATCAAAATATATCTAATAAATGAAAATATGTTAAAATATATCAAAATGTATAAAAATTTATAAAGATCTATGAAGAACTATGAAAATCTATAAAAATCTGTGAAAATCTATGAAAATTTATAAAAATCTATGAAAAATCAATGAAAATCTTTAAAAATCTAGAAAATTTATGAAAATCTATAAAAATCTACAAAAATATATGAAATCTATAAAAATCTATGAAACTCTATAAAAATATATGAAAATTTATGAAAATCTATCAAAAACTATAAAAATCTATGAAAAATCTATGAAATTCTATGAAAATCTATGAAAATCTATCAAAATCCATCAAAATTTATCTATCAAAATCTACTTATCTACTTATCTATCTATCAAAATCTATAAAAACCTTTAAAAAACTACAAAAATCCATAAGAGTCTATAAAAACTATAAAAAATTTATAAAAATCTATAAGAAATCTATAAAAATGTATAAAGATCTATTAAAATCTATATAAATTTATAAAAATCAATAAAAAATCCATAAAAATTTATAAATGCCTTCAGAATCTATTCAAATTTATCAAATTACATCACACTATATCAAAATCTATCAAAATCCATCAAAATCTATCAAAATCTATCAACATCTATCAAAATCTATCAAAATCTATCAAAATCTATCAAAATCTATCAAAATCTATCAAAATCTATCAAAATCTATCAAAATTCTATCAAAATCTATCTATTTTCATAAAAATATATCAAAATCTATCAGATTCAACCAAATCTATCAAAATCTATTAAAAGCTACCAAAATCTATCAAACTTTTAAAAATCCATCAAAACCATCAAAATACATAAAAATCAATCTATCAAAATCTATTGAAATCTATCAAATTCTATAAAAATATATCAAAATCTATCAGATTCAACCAAATCTATCAAAATCTATTAAAAGCTACCAAAATCTATCAAACTTTTAAAAATCCATCAAAACCATCAAAATACATAAAAATCAATCTATCAAAATCTATCAAATTTATCAAAATCTATCAAAATCTATCAAAATCTCTCAAAATCTATCAAAATCTATCAAAATCTATCAAAATCTATCAAAATCTATCAAAATCTATCAAAACCTATCAAAATCTATCAAAATCTATCAAAATCTATCAAAATCTATTGAAATCTATCAAATTCTATCAAAATCTATCAAATCTATCAAAATCTATCAAAATCTATCTATTTTCATAAAAATATATCAAAATCTATCAGATTCAACCAAATCTATCAAAATCTATTAAAAGCTACCAAAATCTATCAAACTTTTAAAAATCCATCAAAATACATAAAAATCAATCTATCAAAATCTATCAAATTTATCAAAATCTATCAAAATCTATCAAAATCTATCAAAATCTATCAAAATCTATCAAAATCTATCCAAATCTATCAAAATCTATCAAAATCTATCAAAATCTATCAAAATCTATCCAAATCTATCAAAATCTATCAATATCTATCAAAATCTATCAAAATCTATCAAAATCTATCAAAATCTATCAAAATCTATCAAAATCTATCAAAATCTATCAAAATCTATCAAAATCTATCAAAATCTATCAAAATCTATCAAAATCTATCAAAATCTATCAAAATCTATCAAAATCTATCAAAATCTATCAAAATCTATCAAAATCTATCAAAATCTATCAAAATCTATCAAAATCTATCAAAATCTATCAAAATCTATCAAAATCTATCAAAATCTATCAAAATCTATCAAAATCTATCAAAATCTATCAAAATCTATCAAAATCTATCAAAATCTATCAAATCTATTTAATTCTATCAAATTTATCAAAATCTAACAAATCTATCAAAATCTATAAAAAACGTGAAAGACCGAGAGTCGAACCCAAAACTTCAAACTTTCACCGTCTGCGTGATAACCAATTACGTCACCTCACTCGTACGCGTTGATGTCCGAATAAAAATTTGTTTCAAAATAATAAAAAAAATCTGCCAAATACAACATTTGTAGTTGCAATTGCAGAAACTTTTTATTTTGGGGTTGAATAACAGAAAGAGACCATTTTCATCTGAAGAAAATATCAAAAAAATAATTTAGAAATTCACATAAGTGACATCTTCATCCAATGTTACTCACTTTATCTTATTTTTTATTGTTCATAGATAGTAGAAACCTATTATGTTATAATAAAGACGTAAAAAAGTTAATATATTTTTTTAATACATTATTGCTTTGATTTTTCAAATGAAATCCCTCTATAAATTATCACAAAAATATTTTCAAAAATTTATCCCACCCAACATTCAATTTTCAAGTAAAATCTATTCACATAATGAAGGTTGATAAAAAAAAAATTAAACTTCTCCCAAGAAAATAGCAATTCGTTAAAATGAGAGCAATCGGTAAATTTAGATATTATGCAAATAAGAATTTATTTTCTTTTCTACGACCCTTTATAGTACGTCACTGGTAAACCAGATACACTGTCAAAATTAGATACCATCGCGATTCCAAGGTCGTTTAGGATTCTTCCTTCTTGACTATGTATATTCTAAGATTATTTTATTTAACATATTGAGTAGTAACGAAGCTACAAATATTATAAACTTTTTACCACCTAGGCATAAAAAACATACAAAACACAATATATTATTAGTGATAAATGCGATTCTAAAGATGATGGATGAATCGGTAGAATAAGTAGACAAACACCCGTAGATTCTATTAATACAGACATGTACCCTGTCAGATGTGATGGAAGTGGCCAACACGGATCTGCCCTTATTCATCACCGAATTCCAGATCAGGACTCATTTGCATAACCCATAGCTCTTTAATTAAAATGACTAATGTTTATTTAACATAACAAAACATATAATCATAAAAATCAATGCAGCACTCAAGGCGTGTGTGGCCCACACCCGAGGAAGGTGAGATGATGCAGATACAACGTTGCCACATGGATCTCATTAAAGAAACAAAAGAGTATATCTAAATTTGAATTGAGATTAAATCGGTGTAGCTTTTTTCAATATACGAACCGTTACAAATCGAAAAGATTATTCAAAAAAGGTAATTATTATTAAGGTACCACGAAAATGATAAAAAAAGTTCATTATATAATTTATAATTCCAACATGATTTTTACAAATGTTGTTAATAAGAAAAATGTACGTTTAAATGTCAAAAAATACTGATTGTACAGTCTTTATTTATATTTGTTCATTTAAAAACGGTGTAAAAAAGTTTAAACATTACATTTTTAATTATTTTTTTTTTTCATTTTTAAGTTTTTTTTTTTTTCGTTTTTTCTCGTTTTCTTTTCCGGTTTTTTATCCCGTCTTATTTTTGGTTTCTTTTTCGTCTTTTTTTATATAAGTAGTTGATTTAAATGATATTCCCCTTTACGATTATGAACATATAATAAAATGATTTACATTAGGAGCTTTCAAAGTAGGCAACACTGTGCATACCAATCAAAAACATAACATACCTGTGTTTGAACCCTGTTTAAAAATTTGAAGCGAAGAATAAGAAGACGGACAGCAGGGTGCAGACAGGAGGCGGGATCTGACGCATTCCCTGTCATTTTTTCTGAATATTTATGTTTGTGAAAAATTAATTGAATTATTATACTTAAGGGATTAAATATTTTAGGTACTATCACTTTAGAGGGAATTGACTCAAGAATAAATATATTGCATTTGGTTTGAATTTTGTCTAGTAAAAGGTATTAAAAAAAAAAGTTATTCGAGGGACGCCAAACTGGTGATTTTCACTTCATCTGGCCCCCACGGGTAGATCAATACTTCCTTAGGTATAAGTGTAAATACGTCAACAAAAAAAAATTGATATCCTGCATGATAATAAATACAGGACTATAGTCTCGTTATTTTCCAATCGATCCTTGTATATTGTTTTTTACATTTATTAAACAACTGTTATCTTTTAAATATTTATTAAAAACTGCTTAGCAAAAGTTTTTTTTTTTTTCATAAATACCTATAATGTACCTTAATTTCCTTTAACGCTCCAATTTTTTTTTGAGTGTTTAATTTTCGAATTCCTATCCGTACACAACTAACAGCTCCGATGGGTCAATGGACATATGGTTATAATTACGAACTCATGTCACTATAAGGTAATGTGCTTATGATTACACGTTAAAAACCCAACAAAATACGTCTTCCTGTTGTCATTGTCATTCTTTAATAATTTTATAATGACCGCGCAGCGTGTGTGTGACCTGCGTTTCATTATCCATTTGGCATATTACGGTTGGCGTTTCTTATCGTTTTCACCTCAATGGTTGGTTGACAGTTAGCGCGTGTAAGAGCAAAAAAAAATCAATTACAGATAAAAAATATGGCCGAAAAAGCATCTTTCTTATTTTTTATTTTCCGGAAGTAAATGTTGTCTTACTTCTAACGGGTGCATTCTAATAAACCAGGCAAAAAGTAAGAAGGTGAAATATTACGTTTACTAATTTCGTGTAGGCCTAATTTCCTGTAGGCCTATTATACCCCATAATGATAATAATCTTGATAAATTCCAGAATGATAAGTGCTTTCTTGAGTGCTATTTTCGTTCATATTTGAGGTTCCAACAATGGCTAGTATGTGAATAGGAGTTTCGTCCGCATCTTCATATATTCTACATAGGGAGGCGTCAAATACAGCCATGTATTTGTCTTCTAAGGTCGCAGTATCCCGTAAAGAGTCCTTCCTCAGTCCTAAGTTCGTTCCTATTAAGGTTTAGTAATTAATTTTGTCTGATCTTGGATGGACTATATACTCTTTTGAACTGCTGGAGTCCAGGAAGTTTTAATCAGATCTTATATGTAGTAATACTCATTTAACATGTTCGCTGTTCAATTAGAATTAATTAACTTTCTCATTTAAATACCTAGTTAGTAGGTATGCTTTTTCGTTTCCTAATATTACGTCACATCCCGGCACCGACTCAATAAGGTTCTTGTTATATTCTGCTAGGTCCTGGAGGGACTGTTGACAGTCCAATATTAATTTGGATTGTATTTCTACCATTTTCAGTAATTTACAGGATGTCTGGTTGTCTGACGTTGTAAGGGCCCTTTTATCTCAAAGAGAGATATTTAGCATAATCTGGGCATGTGTATTTATTGCTGGTACTTCAGCCCAGAAGACTGTTGCCATTGACCAAATGTTTAAATTAATGGTTCGCTTGATAAAACCCAACTGCTGTGCTATTTTGTATCTTCGAATCGTATGAAAACCGGATATTTCAGTTTTTTTTCCTATTTTCCTAGTATCTGGTACTTTTCCGAAGTACACTAATGTACTCCTCCCTTTGAACTCCCTTTGTGTCTCTTCTTTATTTAGACGGGCGGAGGTAATTTGCCCACAAAATATTTAGAGCTGCTAATCCTATAGGTAATTTGCCCACAGCAAGTAAAAGGTCATCTTAATCCTGTTGGTATTTTGCCCAAATTTATTTCTAACTGAATAAATCATAATAGATATATCTTTCACTTATTATTTTTTATATATTATCGAAAAGTAAAAACACATTATTAAACTAAAAATTATATTAAACATTAATTTTTATTATTATAAAAAAGTAAGTATACATAAGTTATATTATATTTTTTATATATTTATATTTTATTTACATATTTTTCAACTGGGAGGGATAAATGTGATACAAATTTTATATACTCTAATCTGCTGATTTGCTGCAGATCAAATCGCTGTCTAAATTTTTCTAAACACTGAATTTTTTGTTTTACACTTTTGTCTTTGATTTTCTTAGGTATACTTAAGCTTTGTATTGTGACATACGTGTCGATTTGAAAGTCTTTAAGCTTTTCTATAAAAATATATACAGAAGGATGTGTACAGTAGAATGAAGAATTAAACCTTGAATGAAACGACTCACAGGCATTTGTAGTTCTTGTAATTGAAGCTGTTTTTTCTGCCCATATACTTGGAGGAAATGTAGAATTTTCTTCAATATGTTTCTAATAGGTAATCGGCATACCTATCGAGAACGGCATTTTCTGGTTTACTTGCCATTAAGTCAAACACAAAACAGTCTCCAACTTCATCGGCGTTTAAATATGTCAACCCAAATGATGTTTTAAGCCATTTTCCGGTATCACTGTTAGTTGTATATTCAGTCATTAATCCCAGAGACTGAATTTTACGATACCACGCTTGATGTAGATGAAATCGGCAGCCATTGATTACAGTATTAGGCCACATATAAATTAACGCCTTATGAATTGCTATTTCAAAATCAACGAACACTTTAGATGGATTTAAAGCAATACTGTAAGTTTCCAAAATTTTATAATGCAATAACGAAAACAAATGTTTGTATATATCGGTAGATTTGTTTGGCAATAAACAATATACCAGGGGCACATAGTGTCCATTACACAGCCCATGAATGGTAAATAATTGTAGGAAAAACTTTGTACAATACGAAAATGTTCCATCCATATACAAGACGTTCATTTTACACAAAGTACGAATATTTGTCTCACATGTAAATACAATAATATTATTTTCTCTGCTATTTATTAAAAGAAAATGTTCACCTTTACTGGTTTTAAATGTATTAGAATATAAGTCAACTGCATCATGCACTTCTTGTATATTTGTAGGTAATGGACCTGGTAGTATTTTGCGACGACTGTTGTATATAGTTTTTCTTATGTAGGACACATCAATTGTAGTTAGTGACTCTGGTAAATTAGTAGCAAGTACTTTACGGATAATTTTAGAAGGTTTTTCCGAAATATCATCAACTGCTTTTCGCTTACACGAATTAGAAATAATTTTCCTGTTTAATTTCGGTTCATTTGCTTCATGGCTATGAATTAGGTTGCCTCTGGATACTAAAAGTTCAGGACCAATTGTAAATACAGTGGCATTACAAGCATTTGTTTTTCTTTGGGAGCATCTCCAAGAAACTTCTCCACTTTTCATTTCTCTATCTTTGGCAAACGTAAAATTCTACAAAAGGAGTACATCTTTCCCGCGTGTGCTTTTAATCAATGTAGCTGACATTATAGAAAAAATTATTGTTTATAAACACTCGAATTATAATCATCAACGTATAAAAACTGACTGAAATATAAACAGTAAACACCCAAAGTAAGTACTTATTAGAATTATTAATAATCAGGTAGGTACCTATTTGTGGGCGGATGTAATTTGCGGGTTTAGGTACCTGAATGCTACTGTGGGCAAAATACCAGTAAGATTAACGCACCCCTTTACTTACACAGGTAGAAAACAGAGATTTGTGGGCAAAAAAGGACCCGCCGATTTAGACACAGTGGCAACCATGGTTTGGAATTACCCACTTCCCTCAACCTGCTTACATTTTAGCCTATTGGAACATTTTGGTAGTTCTGCACTTACAGATGATAATATTGACCTTACAAGTAAGAATTCCCTTTTTACAAAAAATGTTTTTATGATCACTTATTTTTCTTTCAGGCCTAATGATTCCAATTTGACTGAAACTAGCAATTAAAGTACATTTTTTTTATATTCAATAGGAACTTTTTAGAATATCTCATTAATGTATCCTTTTCCTTATCCCCTGTTTACTGATGATGTAAGGACCATGGCATTAGCGGTGACAAAAAACCTGGAGTAAGTATCATTTGAAAATTATTAATTAGGTATTAATTATTAATAAAAACTGAAACATAAATAAGCTAAAGTTTCCTGGCCTCATTGCAGGGAGCAAAGTCGTACGCTTCGCGTCGAGCAGTAAACATCCTGCGGGAGGAAAAGTGGCACTTTCCTCCCTAGTAATACAAATAGCTATTTCTGATATGTCCTGTAATTATATAAAATTTGGTCATAATATTAGATAGATATCAATTGAAATTTTTCAAGCTATAAGACATCAAGACAAGTAGGGGACAATATCTAGATAATTTTTCTTTTTCACGTCTATTTCAGGTCTGTCTATCTCTTTATCAGTTCAATACTTTTTATTTTTTTAATGTCCTTGTTTTTATATTGTCTCATTTAGTTTTTCTTCACATTAAATAACAGATGCTTCAGGTAATTTTGTCCTGCTGTTACTAATGTGTTGTAAATATTTCTTCTTAATCCTAAAACGATATAAGAGTCCCTGACTGATTGCTAAACAAACGACGTCATTCCGTTTTAAAAATGAATGATTTTTACTTGTTAGTGAAAAGAAAGGTGTATATTTTATTTATCTTTAAAGTAGATTTTAATTACAATTGCCGATACTCTAACGTAGGCAGTAAATTCTGTCCTAATCAAATATACTCTCTAATTAATTAATCAAAAAAAAATCGAGTAATTATCGTTTCGTACCTGGCGTACACATACGAACGCTGTAATTAGGGTTTAAAAAAATTATATTAAAAGGATAGTTAATAACAAGTTGGTGCTAAAGGAAATTACAGAGGCCGCTTTCAGACGTAATTACCAATTAAAAATTTAGTTTTATTCTCACGCTTCCGAACAAGTTATTCTGTAATAACAATTTCTTTTATTGTAAATAAATAATAATTGTTACTATTGATGTTATACTTATGTATTTCAATCGAAGTTATATCTTTTACATTATAATGTAATAATAAACTTCAACATTCCATAGGGTGTTATTGAAATACACGTACATATTAAAATGGGGAATAGTATGTAATGACCAAAAACGATTGGCACCAATTTTAACTTCAAATTCTAAAATTTAAATATTGGGGAAGAGTCCCCTTTTCCGACCTACTAGTTTCCATATTTAAAGAAGTAAAATAAATCGAAATTGAACTTACCCATAGAAATTGCACTGTTGCCGTAGCAAAACCAATTAATTCAAAATAAAGTTTATTACAGTAATTGTTCAAAATGCCGTCCATTATTATTTACACACACTTGCAATCGTCTTTCCAAAGAACTTTGAACATTAGAAATTAGTCTTGGATTTTGTCGTAGTTCCTCGGCTACCGCATTAACTTTATTGGTTAATTGTTCAACACTATTAATAGGTTCATTATAAACCAGTCGTTTCATGTGACCCCACAAAAAGAAATCGCATGGATTTAAGTCCGGAGATCTCGGAGGCCACTTAGTAGGTCCATTTCTGCCTATCCACTTTTGAGGAAATCTAATGTTCAAAAACTGCCGCACGTTTAAATCAAAGTGAGGAGGAGCGCCATCTAGTAGGTACCACATCCGTTGCCTTAATTGTAACGGTATCTCTTCTAGGAGTACTGGCAAAATATCTTCTAAAAAGTGGAGATATCCTGGCCCATTTAATCTGTTCGGGAGAACATGAGGCCCGATTAAATACTGATCTATTATGCCAGCCCAAACATTTATTGAAAATTTTCTTTGATGCCCAGTTTCCCTAATGGCGTGAGGATTTTCATCACTCCAAATATGCGTATTGTGCATATTGAACACGCCATCACGAGTGAATGAAGCCTCGTCAGTATACAATAATATTTTTAGAAAATCAGGAATATCAACACATTTTTGAATCATCCATTCACAAAACTCCACTCTCTTTTCTTCATCACCTGGATATAAGGCCTGGACTTTTTGGATGTGATAAGGATGTAAACCTTGTTCTTTAAGTGTCCGCCACACAACAAATGAGGACACTCCAATTTCAAGACCTAATCTTCTACAACTTAATTGAGGCCGGTTTTCAACAGCTTCCAATATTTCTTCTTCGGCCGCCAATGTTCTTTGTGTTCTTGTTCTCCCTCGATCTGCATTGACACTCTCAAATTTTCCATGGTCTCTTAGATGCTGAACAGTTGAAATAAACGTACGACAGTCCGGAATTCTTCGATTTGGAAACCGTTCGCGATACAGGATTTGTGCTTGCCGAGAATTTTCTCCAGCTGCCCCATAAACCAGCACTATATCCGTTAGTTCAATATTCGTAAATACTGGCATCGTAAAAAAATATTTAAAAGTAATCGTAACAACACTTTTTACCAACTTGGAAATGACGCGCTCGTGTTAGCCAGATTCGTAAATCAACTAAAATTTTAATAATCTATAGTTTCAAAAATGTATAGTTTAAAAACAATCATTTATCAAATATTCTAGTTTTTTGATAACGAGGGTAGTAAAAACCAGTCTTCGGAAATAGAAATTAATTCGAAAATCTTGGCAACATGGTTATTTCTTACAAGACTAGTTTTCTTATCATCTGACAAAAACTTGCATATTAATTACTGTTGATGTTTAAAATAGGTAAATAAACCTAATTTATATAGGTCATCCTCAACATATCAGTGAAGTACGTTTGTTTTAGAATCAATTTTCAACTCCCTTAATAAGGGGTATTTTTAAAAAATAATATTTTTCTACATTCAGTGGGGATCTGCGCAATACCCAGTTTTAATATTTACGTGCATTTCAATAACACCCTGTATAGTGTGATATGTGTCACTTTCCTAAGTGGTCATAGGAAAAAATATTAGTATGCTTAAAAAACTATATAGTACGATGATCTCTAGTTTTTATCTTGATTTGAACTTTGAAATTGAAGGTATACACTTCTCCGAATTGACCTTAATTGTTTTTTATGATTTGATATTATTTTTCAATCATATTTTCAGAAGGTGTTATAGATAACGAAAGTTGTCATTCAGAATACGATGAGGATCTTAATGATACTGACGATAGTGATAATGACGATGCTGACGATATTTAGTTTTCATCAAAACGCTATCTAGACGTTGTCTACTTTTCCAAGAAGGTGTTGCTATTGACAGAGGAAGTAAAGTAGTTTTACTACCGTTCAGAGTAGCTCGTTTGATGGTGAAATTCGAGTGTTTTTAGTATTTATTTTTTAAATCTTTTGATGATTGAATTATGTTTCATTTGGAATATTACGAACTTCCTGTAAGCAGTCTGTTGTTGTAGGACTAACCTTTTTAGTCCAAAAACACTAGAGACTCACCAAAAATTATCACTTTTTCTTCCAGTATTATTATAATTAAAGAATTTACAAGCAACCGTTAGATATTTAGCATCAATCGACGTTTATGGTGATGTTGGCAATGTCTACAACGTAGTCTTGTTTTTTACAATCTACAGTTGTCCATAACGTCACTGTAGCTTTATTACAAGTTCACGCTGGTTCATTTCCGTTTGTTAGCAGATTAGTATAACATTATTTGATCTAAAAATCGTTCATGCTGTAGATTAATTTATCAATTACTTCATATTAATGTACGCGAATTAATTGGTTGTTACTTCAATGAATAAACGATTTTATAGGTAATAATTTTAGTTATATGTTTATACTTTCCGGAATCAATTATTGTAAGCTTAGTCGGAATCTTTTATTTATCAGAGTAAGTACCTTTTAGGAAATTATTAACTATCCGTTATTTTATATGTATTAACGTATATTTTTTAAATGTTATTCGTCATAGACTAAAGTAAAATTGTTATAATTTTAGTATCATGTCACATACTTAAGTTTTTAATTGTATAAAGAAAATGTTTAGGTTTGTACACTTTTAGAAATATTATTTAAACTCTTTTAGTTCACTGTAAAATTTCCCATTTTAATATAATAAAAAATAAACTTTTTACGTCAATTTAGGCGTACAAATATTGTACTATTAATTGTATAAGCACATTTAACAAACTGTTCGATATACTAAATTCTCGAAATCCTTTAGATTTCAATAGAAAATGCCTTTGTCTTAAAAAACAAAAACCTGAAATAAAAACTGCAATAGAATATATAAAGAAACTTAAAACCTTAGACAGTAGTTATGTTATTCAGACACCGAAGGGTTTTCTAGACTATTTGATCAAGTTTGTACGAGGTTTAATTTGAGAAATATGTAAACTGTCTATTAATATATTTATACGGATTCTACAAGAGGCAATGCCAAGAAAAGTTTTTTTGCTCTCTGGAAAAATTTCTAAATTATTTTATTTTAAACGTTACCTGTAAATAAATAAAATATATAAACTTTACAATATATTTTAAATTAGTATTGAACTTAAAGATGCATTTTTACTACTCAAACAGCCAACTAGTGTTTCCGAATGTTGCAGAAGATTATTTATTATGCAGCTGGTGTAAGACTTTTATGACTTTTCGAATAGGTTTCAGATCTTTCTTCTAGAAACAATAAAATTGTTTACTTAGCCCAATTAAACTGCAACCCACCAGATTGACAATTCGCCTTTTTAATCGCACACCTACCGGGAATTCATTCTGTTGTCTAACAACTGATAGGACAGTGTCGCCGAATTAGCATTAATGTGGTGCTATTGTACACAATTCCGACAGAATGCCTTTTGTGTAAGTTAGTTATTGCTTAGTTTCAAGATTAATGCCATGAATTAATGCAGAAACCGTCGGTTTCACTTGTGTCCTTGTGCTTTAGTTAGGATGCTCGTTTATATATGTATGTCCGAATAGTTAGTAAACTTTTGATAAAAATTTCACATTCATTTATGTTAATATAAAGTTTTTATTTACATATATCCTTGTTAGAAAATAAAATAGAATGATAAGAAAAACAATAATAGTGAATTTATCTTATTAATTAAATTGATGCTTATGGTTTAGTCATCAAAGATTATACCATTTTACATTTTGTAAAATTGCTACATACCAAGTAGCTCTCCTCGACTTTAGTTGGTTAGAAGTTATAACAAAAGAGAAGGTCAAAATATATCTGAAAATAGTTATATAAAAGGTAGGAAATAAACAGTACACTATTTGAGAGAAAAAAATAGACCAAGCAGCGCTCCACCTACACCTAATATTAATACAAAAACTCCAGAAGTAATCACAGATATTCAAAATACTGCAGGAACATCAACGAAAGAAAAAGAGGCATCAAAGAAGAAGACGAAATAATTTTTATAAAACTTATTAGTATTACTTGTGGTAGTGACACCTGGTATAATTTTTTGAATAGGATTAATTAAATATTTATCCTGTTGTACCTACTGTAAAATGCAGATAATTAATTAACGTTAGGTACCTTCATCATTAATTTGTAGGAAATACTTTTTTCACGTACTACTCGTACACGGAAAAAATGTGACTAGAAAATTTTACTACAATGTTGTAGTAGTAGACTTGTAGAAAAATACTTAACTTTTTGTAGAAAATTTTACTACAACATGAAAGAAGTCCACAATGTTTAGTATATTTTACTTATTGTTTGTAGAAGTAGAAATTTATTACAATTATCGTAATTACTACTATTAACTTCTGTAAAAATTTGTACAAATATATATATCTCTACAAAAAATAGTAATTTTCTCTACAAAAAATAGTAATTTTCTCTACAAAAAATAGTAATTCTTTACATCCCTTCTTATGAAAAAAAATCAATTTTGTTCAAAAATATTCTATAATATTGTAGAAATTCTAAGTCAGGCGAATAAAACAGAATTCTGCTATTGGCCAACGTTTTCTGACGTCGATCATAAATGGCAAGACAGCAGTAGCCGTTCGCCATGTTCACAAAACAAAGCATGGTACATATACGAGTACCTATAACACATTATTATATTATAAGCATCGATGCGTTTGAGAAAATTTTAATAATAACTTCTATTAGTGGTAAGTACATTTATTATTGTTTCTAAATAAATTACCTTTAGATAACTAATTTAAATAACCTTAGTAGATTATTTTAAAGAAAATAGTTGTGGTCAACGATCGAATGTTGTGCCCAACCATCGAATGTTGTGCCAAGTTCAATGATGTTTTTTTGTCTTAATTGTGACATACCTACTTTCTCATTTTTGTTAGTTATCTGACTTAGTCATTTAATATCCAAATCAGTGTAAAGGTGATAAATATCTGTAACGTTCATTTTTGGCCCCACGAATTAATAAAATTGTTTTGGCTTACCTGGTTTATCATACAAAAAAAAGGGTAAAATCGTATTGATGATATCATTATTATTTTTATCATTAACTAATTTCATCTGTATTCTAACTTTTGGACATCATTATTACAATTTATTCCATCTCACCACTAGTATAAGACTTTGTACATTGGTCATATTTGCGGTATAGTGTTCACTGTTTTAATTTGTCAGACTCTCCTAAAAATAGACCAAGTTTCGTTGTAAATTTATATATATTATGTATTATAGTCTCACCTTTGTTTAATTAATTATTTACGAAACCATTCTTTAAGATTTGACTTTGTTTATTTTTGTTATAGATGTCAGGTTAGGTTAATGTTTTTTTAAGTATGACAGTGAATGACATAAACGTCATTTGACGACAGAACACCGACAAGTGTCATGTTTGTAGGACGTTCCAATATCGGGCTCAGAACCCGAGGTAAGGTAATTTCACAATGAGCGATTTTAAGTCGTGAGGGATTTTGTTTTGCGATCGCTGTTGTGTTAATTTTTTGTCGGGAACAGTTTCCCAAATGTAGTTATACTGTATATAAATATAGTTTTTAGGGTACCTTTCGTAAATGGTCTGTTAAGTTATATAGTGGGGAATTCTTGAGGATGAATTTCTGAACCCACTTGACATTTATCGGAAAGGGATTTCGGCCATTTTTGACGGCTGACGTATTGTTTTTTTCTGTCAGTGGGTATTCAGTCACGAGAGACGATTTTTGTGTCGAAATAGAATTTTCTTAATATTTAGCCCCATCGGCTTACCCTAATTAAAGGGGATTTTAGATTCTATTTCATGGTTAATTGTGGGTAAATGGACATTTCGTATTTTGAGGGGAATTTTAGTGAATTGGTAAATTCCCATGGTCATTGGTCCAGCCCATATCTAATATAGGATTTTAACGCAATAATCGGGAGTTCACAGCATTTGGAGTGTGGAATATTGTTGTGCTGTGAATCATCTCACGTGTTTCTCATCCTTGGAAGGCTACCAAGTTAACCCTTTACGAAAAAGGTATGTTTTGTATATATTAGGTTATGTTACCAACCATGTGTAACAGAATTTTAATTATTTGAGCTCATAATACTGTTTATGACTCACTGTTGAGCCAATGTAATTTTTCTTTATCCTAGATACTGAATATTTTCTAGTTTATGTACATTTTTGGGTAATCCTATAGTTCGGGATACTTGAGTCAATGTGTATTGACATTTTTCTTTGTAATATTTTAAGGGTTTAACCCAGGGGGTTGTTAGCCCAGGATTCGACGACAGTTTGACCCAAGGGATTGTTGACCCAGGATCTCAACAGTTGTACACAGAGGGTTATATCGTCCGGAGTTCAACGGTTTCATCGTGGACTCATCGAGGGGACACAGAACATTGGTATGCTAGCCACCTAGTTTACTTGTAGCTAGATTTACAAGAATGTTTCTTGTTCTGGATAGGAAGATGGGAATGCTGTGAAAGAAGACACCCTATTATCAGGTTTTTCTTATACTTTATATTGAAGGTTTCATGCTCGCATTGTTAAACTATACATTCACTTTCAACCGAATGTTGTCAAGGTATTCTCAACATTATTTATACTTTTGAGCAAAGAATGTTCTAGGGTTCTTTCACTCATAACTTAAGTATTTTCAAATGTTACATCGTTCAATTGATTAATATTTTAAATGTTTACTTAATTTAAGCACTTAATGCTGATGTAGTAATCCTTCGGGTCGCAGAACATTTGGACTGCTTCCCCGTTTAAGTTGTAATTCTTCAGTTATTAAGGGCTACTGCCATAATTTTACTTTTTTTAATTTATTCATTATTAAATGGTCCAGACTTAACGATTAAGTTAAGCAATCTCAGAAGACCCGTGTGGGGGCAGAGATTAAGTAACCTCTTCCAATCTGGGAGTTTAAGTAAATAACCTCTGTGTCGAAAGTCCTTTATATGTTGTATTTTTATTTTCATTTTTTTGATATTTTTATTTAGTTTTATGAATTATACTTAATTATAAAATTTCATGGTTTAATAATTTTCTTTTGGGTAGTTTGGTCTTAACTAAAAGTTAAGCAGATATCACCTTCCAATTTGGAGAGGGTTTTAAGCTTATAAGGATTATAAGTGTTTATAATATATGATGTAGTATAGGTGCGGTTATGCACAATATTTAAGTTAACTATTATTTTATATTTTATTTTTTGTGTAAGGTGGAAATTAATATTTTGCGCATGCGTCATGCCTGGTACCAAGCTAACGACGAACCGTTCCATACTTTGATACATTTATTAATTTTTTTTGGGTTATGCATATACATACACTGTGTAAGTTTTTCCTTTTAATTTCCTCCAACTTTTTTTTTTATTATCTAAGCCATCAGGTAATTAGTTTGTATATTTACTAAATATTTTTTTTTTTTTCTTTATAAAGGAACATAAGTTGAGGTTTGTCTTTTATTTCTTTCCTCATTTACTGGGTTTTTGGGGAAATAGGATCATAGTTTGGCCACTATATAGACCCAGTTGGCGCCTATTTATTTGTCTACTATTTCCGGAATTTTTGTAAGCTATCCACCCCCTAGCTGCCGTCTGAGCGACGTCGAAGGCCCGAAGGTTGACACCGGAACAACCGAAACTTGTGTAACCGTAGTAGACAACATTTTTAATTGTAGTTAATACTTTAATAATTTTTTTTTAAGTTTAAAAATTTTGGTGGAATCACCAAGTTCATTTTGTAGGTTACATATCCCCGTTTTAAGGGTATGAACAGTTCAATAGGTATTAATTTTTATTTCATATTTTTCAGGTGCACAAAAGTCAACTGAGACTGAGGGCGCTATTATTACTGTTATTTATTACATAATGTAATTAAGACTTTGTATCTTTTATATTAAAACCGTAAATTTATATATAAGTGATCTTAGCTTTTTTACTAGTGTTTTAGCGTGAAAGTTCCACCGCAAGTACCTGTCAATTTTCACTCAAAGATATTTAAATTTTATTATGTTGAAATCGGGATGTGTACTTGTATTGCAGGTAAATGATTTTATATTGCTCATATCTGCTTCAGCTATTTTTTTATTTCTTTCCAAGTATTCCCGCTGTACTGGATGACAGTGTCATCTGCGAATGATAAAATCAGTCCTTCAGATTTATAGTTTAAAAGTCCATTTATATACATAGAGAATAGTATTGGACCAAGTACAGTGCCCTGTGGGATACCATACGTTATTAAAGATAGTTCACGTATAACTCCATTTACTTTAACATATTGCTTTCTGTTGTTTAAATATGATTTAAAAACTTGCTCTAATTCCAAAGCTGTCAAGAACATCAATTAATTTTTTATGATCAACTGTGTCGAATGCTTTAGCTAAATCTAAAAGTACACATAAAAATGCTTTATTTTTATCGAGTTGATTATAAATATTATTTGTTGAATAGATTTCAAAGATAATTGTTGTAATTAATACCACAAGATGGTTTTCATTTCAGAGATAATTTTGTAAAGTAAACTACCACATGTTGTTAGTTAATCTCTTTATTTTTCGTTTTGCATTTACATTTATATTATCACAGAACAAACAATATACAATAACAATTAATATTATTTAAATGTACATTAGAAAAATATTTTTATTCCAATTTCAGTCTCTCTAGTTCAATGTTTTGAAAATAATTTTAAAATAAGTCAGAATTTTTATTATTTTAATTTATACATCGAACTAGATACGAAATTGGAACGCTGTATGAAATTAAACATTTTAAATAAATAAAATAATTAATTTAATATACAGGATGTTGATTTTATTATGTTCAAATCTGAACATTTGTTAAGAAGTTTATTGCATGTTCTGTAGAAATTCCTTTTTTGAATCCAAATTGTTTGTCTTGAAAACAAAGATATAGGGCAATAGTTTGCCATTTCTGTTTGCCTTTTTTGTATAAGGGCTTAAATAATGCCTATTTTAAAACTTGATGGAAAATTATCAGTTTCTAGTAGATTATTAATAACAGTTAACGGTTCTTTTATATAGTCTTTTATTAATTTAAGGATTTAAGGATTTTTATTAGGTTTAAGTTCATTTATGAGGTCTATAATTTCTCTTGAATTAGTTGGCTCTAAGAAAATTGAGTTCATTTTTGGAATAGAAGTTTTTTTTTACCGCTTTAGAGATTTTTCTGACATTGTTTTTCCAATTTCGGTGTAATGTTTATTAAAACTATTTGCTATATCTTTGTCATTTAATATTTTATTGCAATTAATTTTAATTTCCTTTATTGACGAGTCACTGCATTTATTTTTATTTAAAAAACTATTCACTACTTTCCACACGGATTTGCTATCATTTTTAGTTTTTATTTCCTTTGTAGAATATTCCTTTTTTTGTGCTACTGATGAGCTTCCGTATATAATTTTTATATCGTTTATACTCGTTTTGTAAATTTAAGTTATGGGGATCATTTAATAATTTTTTTTACAATTTTTGTTTTATATCAGACGATTTCATTAATCCTTTTGTGATCCATGGGTGTCTAGGTTTATATATTTTTTTATTTAAAATAGTTGATTTTGTTGAATGTTTTATAGTATGTAGTGTATGTACAAAATTACATGAAATATCCTCAATGTTACTTTGATAAATAAGATCAAAGCTTCACCTTTATATTATTTTATCTAGAGTGTGTTTCGTATTGCTATACCAATATTTTAACAGGGTGTTCTACCAAGTACTTAAGGGAGCTTTCTATTAAAATTAGTTTGTAGATGCTTTAAATAATAGCTTGTTTTTAGAAATGTTTTTACTATTAATTCATTTCACCTTAATAACTAAAAAATATACTGAAAATTAATTTGACTAATCTAGAAATTTTAAAATAGAATAAAACGGTTACTAAAACGTCAACTAAGATTTGTTAATTTCATATCCATTATGTAATTTGTGTAATTTACTCAATAATAATATAAAAAAAAATATGAATCATGTTTCTTTTTATATTGTTATTAAAAAAAGCAGTTTAATTATATCTATACTTAATTTCCGTAACGACACCTCTATCTCATCTCATATGAGGCAGTGATTTTCATTATTTCGACGGGTATTTTATCTAGAAAAAAACTCTTAAATCATTAGCTCGTACTTAAAGCACTTTGCTACCGTAAAGCTATTTCGATCCTCCGCCGCATGTCTAATTTTATTCATATTTTATTACTTCATTAACAAAAATTACTATTCATCGACTTTGATTATAATTGTACTTCTGGCAGAGTGAAATAATGATTATAACATATGCCTGATTAATTAACTTTTTATATTTTCACTGAAATTAAAAATTAATTTAATTTATCTGACAGTTGAAGTATGTTGTATATGATTTATATCTTCGACTATATTTTTAACAACAATTTATAGATTTATTGTATCAGTGTTGCTAGAATATATTTTTATTGTGTACCAGATTTGTCTGAGAAATGTACCAGATTCCATAAAAATGTACTAGATGAATTGTACCCTATTTTTCGAATTGTGATGGTTTGGTTCATTGAAGAGAAAAAAGCTTTTATAGAAAACGAACACAAAAAATAAGGAACCCAACAATATATTTTACCCGTCCAAATGAAAACAGGACAAAAAAAAAGAGAACGTACTAGATTCTGCTTAGAGTCTCCTTGTTTTTTTTTATATCAATTAATTTGAGTAATTAATTAAAAAGCAAAAAATATTTCCTCGAACTTGGTGCCTCATTAATCAATAATAAATTCAGCATTTATTAATTTTTGGTATACCAAGAAATGTATGAATCACCCCCAAGCAATAAAAGAAGTTCGTTCCGTTACTAAAAAAACTACACTACGTGCTTATTTTAATTATTCCATGTATTAAACACGTTCTATCGTCAAAGGCAGGAGAAAAAAAGTCAGTTTCTTTGTGTTCTGTGGGTTTAATTTTCTTAAATTGCCCGAGCCAGCGATTACCGCAACCGTGATCGAAAATTTCAATTAAAAATTCATGTTTTTTATTGATATCATTATCTGCTGCAGGTAGAACCATCACGGCATTAAATATAATGTAGTTCTTATAGCGAGTATTGTACTGAGGATACTCATTTAGCTGCTAATAGCTTACATGTAGAGGGCGGTTTGAGATTAATAAAAGAAACATTTTCCTTCGGTTTACGATCTTTTATGGTGTAAGCATTGATTGTCATCGAATTTAAAAGCGTAATCTATTTAATAGTGATTACATTAATTGGAGCAAATTTGAGACGCTTTTTATAAATATTTGCTGCACTTAATTTTTACAATCTTTAACTACATTTCTAGTCGAAAACCAAAGCAGAACAAAGGAAAGTATTGGATCCGATTAATGTCAAAAATTACCTCATAATTTTCTCCTACAGGCGAACTAGAGACCATGAGAAAGATGACCTTAATAACTCACTTAAAAATTAACTAAAACCTAGTGAAATTCCACGCGGAGGTGAAATAGGCTTACCCTAACTCCACGTGATGTTTGTAGGACCCTGAGCCTGGCTCCCAAAAAAATCCGGCAGAGCATTCTATATTCGCAGCTAGATGAAATTTGCTGCGCCGTTAGAAACCCTGTAACGACCACTACAGACTCAGAAAAAGAGTGTGACTCGAAACCAGGCTCTACCCGCTCAACGCGAGGCGCTCCGAAATCCGTGAAAGTCAGCCCAATGAAAAAGCAGTGGAAGATTGTCCAAAATTTAGATAACAAATTTTGGTGTCGCTGGATTAAAGAATATTTGCCTATTTAACATAGTAGATCCAAATTAAACGACGAACAGAAAGCTATTAAGATCGGTGATATCGTCATTATTGTTTATGACCATAATCCAAGGAATGTCTAGCCAAAAGGTAGAATGACAGCTGTATATCGAGGCAGGAATGGAATGGAATCCGTGTCGCTGACATCAGAACAATTTATGGTACCTTCAGACGACCTAGTTTAAAGTTCTGTGTCTTCCATTTCAATGAAAATGAAGCCACTTAAAGCAAGCTTCATTTTGGGAGGGCAGAATGTTGATTTAATAATTTATTTAATTTATTATGATAAGTATTTTTGTCTATACCCTGTAGTTGGATTTTAACATTGATATTTTAATAAATTGTCCATTATATGCACCCAATATTTTAATTTCCTTTTCAACAAGCGCATTTTATAGAGTCTTTCACAGACAGTGAGCTCTTGAGACGACAGATCACCACAATAAGCAAATTATTATATGACAGAGAAAAAACTAACCACCAGCTTGGTTAGCGTGGAAGGAGATCCACATCCTGAAACAGGAGAAGGCTGGAAAAAACTGAATAACCCTCAATAACACGATGAAGTCGAACAGATAACAAAAAGAATTGATAAGTCCATGTGGTAAGACACATATTCCTATGGTTAGAACAATCTCTAAAGTCTCTAAAACCCTATGACAGCAAATATCATGTAGAAATAGTTTCTACCCTGAAGAATAACTTCAAAAATCGTTTTAAGGATTTCAACGAAATGGCTTTAGTAGCGCAGTTTGTTGTTTCACCCTTTATGGAAATTGATATCCAACACTTTGCAACTTGTGTTATGCAGAACTTTGGCGAAGACATCGCTTCAACATAAATGGAAGTAATTGAGTTTAAAAATGATTTAGCCTTAAAATCGTTAGTCTCAAGTACCAAATGTATCTGGCCTATTGTAAGTAAAGACAAATATTCAGTTCTATGCCGTGTTGCCTTGAAAGTGAAAGCATTATTCAGTTCAACCTATTTGTGTGAATCTTCTTTTTCCAATATGAAGTTTATTAAGAACAAATATCGCAATCGACTTACAGATGAACATTTGGATAATTGTATTCGAATGGCTGTATCAAATTATACTGCAAACATTAAAAAAAATTATCGATGAGTCTGAGTGCCAGCCTTCTCATTGAAAATAGTAAAATAAATACATATAATGATAAATTAACTGTGGAATATTTCATTTACGTTGCGTTACGTGGCTTCCGTGTGGGTAGCTCGCTGTTTATTCCAAAATTAACAAAGTAGCTCAACACATTGAGAGGTTGGCGACCACTGCTCTAAAAGAACGTATTCGAATCCAGTTTGATTAGCACTAAATCCTCATAAGAGATGATTCCTGAAATAATTACTACAACCAACAATTAGAGCATATTTCAGAAAATAGTTTAAATAGTATTACTGGGGTTGCCAGACGTCACGCTTTAGGCGTATTTTCCACGCTTTTTGACTTGTACAGTCTTGTACAGTCAACGCCACAGCACGAAATTGTACTGCTTTTGAGAAAAATGCCAAGCTTTTTAATATTGAAAACCGTAAATTATAAGATAAAGACCTTGTTTTTTTTTTTAGATAAATATCCACTACGAACGGACTATCGTTTACGAAAAATAATACAAGCAGAGGACATATTTTCTTTTTTTTTTGTTTTTTTTTCTGTTTTTTTTTGTTTTTTTTTTTTTTCGTTTTTTTTTTTGTTTTTTTTTAGAAATTTCACAAATAATGTTCCTGATTATATAAAAATACTATTATTTGACCCTCATGCTCTGTCGTCACGCTTTTCACTTTCGTAAATCTGGCAACCCTAATTATTACACAAAAATCAATTTCTATAACAAAAAAATTTACTTATGTTTTGTTCATTTTCAACAATCAAAATGGACATTGGGTAGAAAATATTTTTGGAACACGGTGTAGCCTTCACGGTAATACATATTACAGGGCTAACACCTCGAACGAAGCAGCAGAACATTAAAAAAAAAAAAAAACGATAGAGCTACCGTGTATTAAAAACTACACCGCAGTTGATTAACTTTGTTGGATTCATTTGTTCATCAGAAATCTCTGTATATAAGTCGAAGTATGCGTTGAAAATTCGATAATTCTTAATAAGCACATATCCTGTTAAATCATTAACTAGGAAAGTACTCCAGTAATTTGGTTGTAGTTGAATGTTTGCTAATTATATTGGTCAACTTGATTAATGAAATAAAAATTATATCAAAAGTTTTTGTTTATTGTTTGTTATTAATTGAGTAAACAAAAAACACAAGTTTGTTTAAAAATATGTTTACATTACGTTTATGAACCACACAATCATTAGATGCTGAGAGGGGGTGTTTTAGATCAAAACGTATATGACTTGTTTTAGAGAATCCCCAATCAATTTTCAAAAGAGAAAAAGATAATTATTATTAATATTTTTTGGAATTTGTGACAATACTGTGAATATATTAATTTTTAATTGTTATAGAGTAATACCACAAAATTCTGAAATACCTTTTTCAATATATGTAGGGTACCCTTTTCTTATAGCAATATAATATCCACCTTGTATTTTAGCACAGCCTAAATATACATATAAAATAAAATGAGTGTGTATGTGACGTTTTTTGTTACCAATGAGTTTATCCTTTATTAGCCCAATTAAACCTAAATGTATGGTGTATAGATCATTTCATTTGAACCCAAATCGTATTAGTTTTGAACGGCACTGACCAAAGAGCAGTACTGAGGAAATATAATTACGAAAAATTATTTTTAATCAGTTTTTAGTATCATTAGCGTTCTTTCTCGATCCTCATTTCTTTTACCAGTTACCCAGATGTCTCACAATGTTGAATATGGTACAACGGCTGTTCTTAATTGAAATTACTGTTTCAGAATTAATTTATAATTAACCACAATAATTTATGTCTTCGATAATTTATTGGCCAATTTTGAAAATTATTTTTGTGACATTCACGACACAATATCTTTTATAAATTCTAATTGCTTCCATTGAAAACGGTACCGTTAATTTAGATTGCAGGCGATAAAATTATCAACAAGACGAATTAATATAGGTAGTAATAATTAAAATTTGATGCTATGACGGTTTATAATATATATTTACAAGTTTCCCTATTTACTAACGCTTTACAGTTTCGATTAATAATTTTTTAGCTCATCTTAGGTTAATGGAAGTAAGTGAGAATATGATGTGTATAATGTGTATGATGTGTATAAACGATCTATATGTGAATTTATGGGAAGAAATTAGATAAATAATAGGTCTATAACAAGTCTTAGATTATAATTTTTATAAAAAAATGTATTAAGTAAAAGAATAACAAAAAAATTACTATAAAAGTTTACTTTTTGTCCCATTGCTTACCTATTCTTAAATGTAATTTATGTTAGGCTTTACAATATGAATTTTGTACTATGCTTTTTCTTCAACCACAATAGATCAAAATACTTAAATATCAAAGATGAATTAATATAGGTAGTAATTATTCAAATTCGGAGCTATGATGGTTTATAATTTACTAAATCAAAAATGAATACTCTGAGCTCAAGTCAATAAATGCTAGCGTCCCACAGGGAAGTGTTCTTGGACCAGTATTATATTTATTATATAACATTCAATTATAAAATTAGCCACATTTACTGATGATTCAACTATTTTAATTATAAGATCGACTATAGAAAAAATAAGAGCTATTCTTCAAAATGGAATCAATAGTCTAAACAGTAACGCACGAAAAACAATAAAGATAAATCCGCTCACATTAACTTTTTTTCACACTCTGCTCGGCTTGGGTCCAGCTACTGGTTCTCCTCAATCAGGCTTGGGGTCCATCCTGATCTACGTCCTCTTGGGGCTCACATGGCGGCACTAAAGCGCAGATGGCTTATTGTGTTATCATTTGAATGCCCTACTACTTCCCATTCATTAACTTTACCAGTAGAAGAATAAATTATACCAATAAACTTAAATAACAATATTATACTAAATAAGAAAACACAAAAATATCGGGTTTCAAATCTGGATGCTAAATTATCATTTCATCTAAAGACAGTATGGACATAATATATGGCCTGTAATTATGGGGATGTACCAGAAAAAGCAATTAGATTGCCTAGAAATAGTTCAAAACTGAGTTTTTAGAAACAGAGTTCAGAATAAAGACCTGTACTGACAGCTTCAAGTTGAATCTATTCCAGAAGAAATCAAAAAAATTGTCACAAGACCTAAGTAGAGGCTCCACAAACACACCGACATTGAAGTATTCCAACTTTAGTACAATCAGTACTTGGTCCAACCTTTTGAACTTGTGTAAGTGAAGTGATGGTGATAAAGCAGAGATCTACGAGCCACAATAGAATATGTTAAGATTATTTCCAAAATTAAGATATTTGAAATGTTTTAATAAACTTTTAATAAACAGATTAATTATTTTTTAGACCTTCAGTATTCGATGTGCTATAAAAATGTTTAAAAATTTCAAATACGTCTCTGTTGATGAAGAACTACAAAATAATACATCGTCACTACCTTAGTAATTATCGAATAGTAAGTTTTTTTAGTAAGCTTAGACCGCCTAATGACTGTCGACTTGCTACCAAAAAAAAACATAATTATATAATTAGATATGCTCGAAATGACAGTCAGGTAAAAATTAGACAAACCTTCTATTATGATCTATAATGAACAGGAATTTTTTAAATCATGTCTTCTATGTTTTAGTTTAAGAATATATTTATTTTTAACACTGTTGTAGGAAAGGCCACATGGCCCACAGTCCTAATTACTTATGGGTAAAAAGATAATAATTGTGAACTAGTACCTAAATAAATCTATCTGTTATCTACAATGTTTTAATAATAATCAATAAATATATCGAACATAAATTTTTACCTGATTCAAATAAAGTGTATTACTTTAAGCTTCTTTAGTAACTTCACCAAATTTACACAGTCAAAACTGTAATATTTCTTGATTAGACTTTTCTAAACGAAACAAAATAACGAAGATCGTAGATATAACTAACATAAATATTTTCAACGTCTTCATTATGATCTACACATAGCCTCTAATGTCTAAATTCAGCAACATCTTTACCGTCTAAGGAACAATAGCTCTCATTATCCAGAGAGTTAGAAGTCAAGGCCAGGCTTTCTCCATCTCATCTCGAATGCTTCAATCTTTGTTCGTGATATCATCAATATCATAATTCCTTGCGTAAGACAGTAGCTGGCCGGTCCCGGGCTTAATAACCGAAGAACTCTCGGAGATGGACGTCTCGTATTGAATTAATTTCAAGCGGTGTCTACTGTGACGATAACGTGAACCAATATGTTAAATTTAGTTAAAACAATTTCTTGTAACAGTTTGGTTCAATAATTTTATAGATGATAATCATATTTGTATATGAAATTAATTATTTATTGAATAAAAATATTTAATTTTATATGCTGTTAATAATACAACGCGTTCATAATAAAATTTTCAAAAAATTGAATTTGGAATATTTTTTTTATTTTATATTGAAAACTTAATTCTAGTTATTTTTAATTGTTTTGTTCTTAATATTATAAATTTAGGTGAAAATGGGAAACAAACATATTCATGGAAACTATCTTGTGGTAATAATTATAAAATTTATCTTTGCAAACTATGGTCCTTCGAGCAAAGGTTAAGTTTTGAAGAATATTCCACAAAAAAAAGTTTTGCTAAGAAAATATCCCAGAAATGAGAAACATTGGACAAAAAATAATACAGCTATTCAATAAAGGATTTGAGGTTAAGAAAAACGGAAGAATACATTAAAAATTGTTTCAGTGAGTCAGAGATGGCAAGCAGTAAAACAGAATCATGAATTACTCACAAAAGTGAGACAATAAAGATAACAAGACTGAAGAATATTAGATGATAACCAAATTTTGGGTAATCGAAGAAATTAGTCCTCCACAATACTTAAACCCAAATGACCAAGTCTACGAGGAATTTTACTACCAAACTACTACAAGAAATCCAGATGGTTTCGAGAAGATGCCATGAAATGGAAAACTTTTGTAGCCAATCAAGTATTGATAATCCAAAAGTTGATATCAAAAGAATGCTGGAACCATTTTAAAACTTATAACAACCCTACCCTACCCAGAGGTATGGATATTAAAAAATTAAAAGAAAAAGGTCTAGAAATATCTAAAATTATAACTGGAATAAATTTTTGGTAAGATTTTTAGTATTTACTAAAAATAATTTGAATTTTAATTAAATTTGTGTTAGAAAAAAGTTTACCGATCTTCTTATCCAAGTCTTAAAAAATTTCACGTCGACGGGTCAGTAGACATCATTGTAATTCAAATTTAAATCGACCAGCGACCTCGCTATTGCTACAGATGTAGTTCAGAATCTGAGATAGGAATTTAAATTAAACACCATTATGTTGAAAAAGTGGCTTGATTTCGAGAATAACGATTATTGCTTGTGGTTACGTTCAATGTATACGAAACCATTGTTTCGTTCGCACTGGATCTCCAACGGAAATTTGAAATTATTATTTTCCCAATTTTCTTTCTTTTTATTTTGTTTAAATTATAGAATATTTATAAACTAATTGCAGATATTGAACATAAATAATTCGTTTTTTTTTATATTACACAATTTACAATATACTTAAGTTGTCAGTGTCTCATTGATAATGAAACACCCTGTATTAGGATCTAGAGAATGTAAGAAACTCTTGAAATTCTTGAACTATTATGTTTCTATCAAAACTAAAATAATTACACTTATACAGTGTGTCCGAAATTGGTGATGCATGTGGCGCCCATATGAAAAAACAAAGTTGATGATGGTTCCAAGAAACTGAAACGTTACAAATAAAATATGACGACGCAGGTGTTTTCTACGTAAAAAGTTTTTTCAAGAAAGTTTTTGCAGATTTTAGAAATTTTCATAAATTAAGAAAATACAGGGTATTTTCGGAAATGCGTTATTTTAGTTTTTTCAAAATATATCAAAAACCAGAAGAGAAAAAATCTCAAATTAAACGGCACTAAATTAAAAACATAATTGTCTAAAACTTTTCCCATTTAACTGTTTTTCTATCTCTAACAGTTTCGGAGATAATAATTGAAATTGAACTCACCCATTGATGGAAGTCTGCGTCATGAACCATCCTAAAATAAGCTTAACCAAAGAATGCCATATTTGCATCAGTATCCAATCCGATTTTCTTTCTGACTGTTCTAAAAAGCTGATAGTATCTTGATCTGGACTGAGTTGGACAAATTTTGAAGCAAGCGACTCGGGTAAGTCGTCCAGATTACAGTGATACCACTGAAAAAAAAAGGATGCTATATTAGTTAAAAATTTCTTGATTCTAAAATGGAATATCTTAAAAGTTCACTTTAAAATAATTATTTGGAAAATGATTGTTTCAAATAGAAACTCATTTTAAAATCTTAATTAATCAGTCATTATTTGCTTTTTCGCTTTTTCATAAAATATTTTTTTCACCTTTGGGGTTTTTAAGGAATGGACTTAATATTTCGTAAAAGGATTTTTGAGATTTTTTTTTATTATTAGTGAACTATTTGTGTACCACTTATGTACTATACTACAAGTCCAAAATAGTAGGCACTAATTTCTCAGAAAAGGTTATGATATGTTTGCGTTAATCGGTCTCTTCCAGTGGCGTACGGAACATATTGTAAAAGTTCAAAATATTTTTTTCTAGGAAGATATTTCAAAAGTGACCCATTAACAAAATGAAATTATATTTTATTGGGGGCACCCTGTATATATAATTCTGTAAGTTATTACATTTTAGTCGATACAGATAAAACAACAAAGATTTTATTTGAAACATTTTTTTGTGTTCGTAATAATGAAAATAAGTAGCCGTGAAAATATAATTAAAAACCCTGTACGATGTACCGGTAAGTAAACTTAGCGAACAATTTTTAGCGACTAATATTCCGAAAATTGCCGAACTGTCAGTGGCAGGACTATTTAGGATAGGTTGAAGTGGTATTTTTACCTAACGTATGCTCGAAAAAAATATGTTTCTATGTCTAGGAGCCAGTGGCGGCTGGTGGGGTGGTTCACAGTGACAGAATATAGGTATCAGTACAGATGTATGAAAAAACTTGTGTTTTAGAAAGTTTATAATATACCTTTCTGAAACACTGACAGTTTTTTAACTATATCTATGCCGGGAACTATATTCTGCTACTGTGAACCCCCAAAATTTTGGTTACGAGCCGCCCCTGCTAAGAGCGAGGATATTGATTTTCCCCATCAGTTTACACCTCGATGCAACTTTTCGTGCAATATTAATCAATCACCCTGTAAAATATGAGTCATACGACTAAGACGGTTAATATGATGAATTAGTAAAAAAAAACATACACAAAAGATAAAAAAAATTAATTTTGTTTTTAATTTCATCGATATATACAGGGTGTCCCGAAATTAGACGGTCATATTTTAACAGCGTAATCTACATCCTAAAATAGGAATAAAAGTTCATATAAACATAGGTCCGAAAACGTTCCGTTTTCGAGATACAGGGTGTTACAAGCGAAGTTCTGATGGCATATTTTTGTAAATATTTTTTAAAATTTCCTTAGTCACCGGTTTTCCAAAGTAAAAAAAAATAAATTTTTGATTTCACAGGCCTACTAATTATTGTTTACACTTTCGAATGAAATTTTCAAATGCTTTTTTCTTGAAAATGGTACGTCTTAGCGAGATGCAACAAAAGTAACTTTATTATAAAGAAAACATTGCTTTTCCAAATTTTATAGTCAAAAATGGTAAAAACTTAGAGCAATTTTACCCTAAGCCCCCCCTAATTTACCCACCTATGAAGATGATCAAAAACTGGCGTTTAGTCCATTAGATAGAGCGTAAAAAGGTTAGCATTTGTACCAAATTTCACTTAGCTATCTTTAAATGTTTAGAAAATATTTACAAGAGAGTGTCATCAGGATTTTACTTTTAACATCCTGTATCTCGAAAAAGAAACGTTTTTGGACCTATTTTAGGATGTAGATTATGCTGTTAAGATATGACCGTCTAATTTCGGGACACCCTGTATATATAATTATTTAGAATTCCAATTTAACAGACGATGTTTAAAAGGTTACGTTCATCATACACCTTATAAATATTCAAGTGCCGACCAATATTTTGAGAAGCAAATATTTCATACGCCAAGTAGCGACACCAGTCGACGTTAATAGGTGCAAGCGGTGTACGGAATGTCACCTCTCGTTGCAATGAGCTGATGCACATCGACTAGAGTCGAGTCGGGCTGTTTAAGCAAACACAGAGGTAAGTAAGTGATGGATGGGTCCCGCGAGTCGCCTTCCATCATGCCGATGCTAGTCCAATCAAGCAAATGCAAATTTTTCGCTACCCGCAGACTATTCAACCTTCTTTCTTTATTGGGGATCGGAATCATAGAAGGTGAAATTGCCGGTCTGTCCATAAAAGCGACTTCTTTTGCATTCAAAGCTTATGCACCAGATCGGAATAATGCATTGCAATTGGATTCGTAAGCATTTGATACGTATTTAAATCATAATGAGTACGGTTCAAACAAGTTAAATTTGTAAAAATACGAAATTTTTTTTGTTTTCTACTGCATAAGTAAAAGGAAAGAATATTTAATGTCTATATAATTTTTTTTATTTATCACTCTTGTTACCTTATTGTATAAAAACTGGGATTAACCATGTAGATATATATCTTGTTTTTTAACTGTGTATAGAAATAAAATTAAAAACTCTTTCAAATAGTTATTTTAAAGAAAGTTTTTTAAACAGCTTTTTCAAATACCTTTTATCAAATACCATTTTTTAAATATCTTTTTCAAATAACTTTTTTAAATAACTTATTCAACTAACTTTTTCAAATATCTTTTTCAAATAGCTTATTCAAATAATTTATTCAAATAACTTTTCAAAAAACTCTTCCAGGAAAATTTTCAAATAACTTTCATATACCCTTTTTTAAAAAACTTTTTCCAATAACTTTATAAAAAAAGTTTCTCAAATAACCAATTCACTTAGTTAATAACTTCTCTTATAGACGAATTGTGATTGGCTGAATGACACATATGTCTATGCAAAAAAAACGTTCTCCAGTTTGGAAGGTACTTCTGAAATTGGAATTGTCAGCAAAAGTTTGTGCCAATGCCAACATTCGGTAAGCCCCTGTATACATATTGTATTTACAGCACAAATTATAGTCTATTTTTATGTATGAGAGAGTATTAAAATAATAAAGCGTTCGTAATCCATAGGCGTATCACTTCTTTTAGTAGACAGTTAAAATATTTTTTGAAGTTATTCCTCGAGTATACACTTATATTTTCACCTAATTAACCTGCTTATAACTTCTAAACAGCTGAAGGTAAAAAAGTGCAATTTTTTCTAAAATGTTTTATTTTTCCACAAAGTATGTTAAGAACATTGTGTCAAACGGGTTATGTAGGTATAAGGGTTTAAACTTTGACTTTTAAACAACGTTACGTTCATAAATAATAATTTTAATATAAAAACTACTTCTTACCTACAAATCCAAATCAGAAGATGAACCGTCACAACCAATATTTACAATGAGTGGCTCGATCATTTCATCAGTAATATTGTCCAACTTCCACATTTTCTCTTCTTCTTTAATCGTATGATTTACTGCCTTTTCCCAGTTTTCAGGCTTCACATTATTTACAGCCTCCAAAAACAACTGTTTAACATCACTCATTTTAAAAGAATTATTTTTTCTTGAAACTTCTCCCTTTATCTGTGCCCATATCAGTTCAATCGGGTTTAATTCGCAATGATATGGTGGTGATTTAACCACCGTCATTCCACGATTTTTTGCAATTTCATCAATTTCATATTTTTTGAATTTCTCTTTATGAAGGGAACACAAATCATGCAGTTCTTTTCTCACAGAACCAGGATGGAACTTAATATTCTTTGAATTTAGCCAATTCTGTAAATCTTTTTTTAACCACTTGGTTGTGGGCATTTTTCTATAAGTCTCGAGTGATAACTTGCATTATCCATTACTATTATACAGTTCTGAGGAAGAAGATCTATAATTTGTTCGAACCACTCTGTAAAGACATCAGCATTCATGTCCTCATGGTAGTCACCGGTACGAGTAGATTCAAAAGTCAATAAACCACCTTTAACAAAACCGTTTGAACTATCGATGTGTACTATTATTAGTCTGCGCCCCTTTCCTGATGGTGGATTTAAACCAGTAGATAAATTATTTAAAAAAGCCTGTCTTCGACTTGTAACAGTTTCATCTTGTCCCTCGTTGATCCATGTTTTATCTAAATAAAATATATTTCTTCTTTGGTTTCTCATTTATTTTATAGTCCTTAGGTAATTTCTTCTCCATAGTACAATATCGCTTCTTTCTATTAAAATAGACTTTCTGGAATGCTTTTTCCATAGAAAACCTATTTCTTTTAAAAGTTTCCATAGTGTGCTTCGACTCATTTCAGGGTAATCCTTATCATCTCGAACCGTGGCAAGAACTTTGTCTACTGTCGGAAATTCTTTTCTAAAGAAGAACGCATGCACTTTCCTTCGTAGTCTTTCTTTCAAAAGATTTTTTAATTGAAATTTTGGTTTTCCTGGAGCTTTACGCGCTGTTTGAAACTCGCCACATTTCTCTTCTTTAACAACTCTGTAAATTGTAGATTTCCCAACACTAAGCGTACTACTAACTAATTCCACTGTGTCATCAACACTTTTACATAAATGTTTGTCTGTAAATGATTTAAAACAATTAAATATTAATGTTTTTTCATTAACTGTTAATGGACCGATTTTTTGTCGTTTACGCGGCCCTTCCAAATTTTCCATGATCACACTAGAATTCACACTGCACCTTGCAAGTTGCAACTAAACGACATTTAGTAAACTGTCAAGAATACACAACTTGGACCTCGTTACTAAATGGAAAAACTATGATCGCATTTTCGGTGAAATTTGTTGGGAAGGTATTTATCTACTTATAATTCGATTACTGTAAGAAATTCTTGGAATTAAAATAAAACAAAATTGGCAAATAGGTACTTATTGAAAATAATCTCAAGATACGGCTATGTAATCTTTAATACACAGGGCTTTTGGCCTGTCCAAACCTTGTTCTATTGCTCTGTACAGCTTATGTTTATAAAGGACCAATAAAAGATCCAAAACTTGTAATAGCTCAGGCACATTTATTACAATTTTAGGAAATATTTAGATTATTCTGTAAAAATATTTAAAATGACCGTACTAAGTTTTGCATTAGAAATGCTGTTTTATTACTCTCTCATACATAAAAATAGACTATAGGGGAGTGTGAATAGATGGAATACTCAATGATAAAATTCTGAGGCAATGTCTGCCATCTATCAAACTGAAGTGGTACTAAATTCTATATGGTCGCCGAGAGCGGGCTTTTTGAAATTTAACTTTTTGTCAGCTGGCCGAACAACAACTGGGGCACTGAATCATTGAAAGTGCAAATCGTTTTTGTCCTAGTTTTATGTTCCATGACTATTTGCAATATCTTTACAGCATTTTTGTTTAGATGTTTATTGTGCAAAAAGAAATTAAAAAAAAAAACTTTTTACATTTCTCGAGTATTCTGATGATTAGACAACTATATGCATGAGGTTGTATGTTAGTGTTTTATAGTCTTTATCAGTGAGAATCTGACTACAAGGTTCTAAGTGATTAAATTAATACATAAATTACTTATTTCTATATTGATCACTACGTTTATTAATTAAAATTATATGAAAATTCAATTTTGCTCAGTTCATTAAGTGAGCAAACTTTAATTAACCAGTAATTACTAATTTATTATTCAGAAACAAAATAAAAAAGTAGTACCGTTAATGAAATATCCAGATATTTTTGTTAATACCGCGTTTATTAGCAGTATGCGATATAATTAAATCATTAACTGAGATTTTTACGACGTTCCATTTAATATCGCTATTTCATCATACCTTTCACCTGGTCAATCACTAATTACAGCGATTATACTAACGTACAGATGTATCTCAATGGAATGAGAGTTAACTAATGACAACCTATATATCAAATTAATATCATTTGCCTTCGCAGCGGAGTCGATGAACTAAAACATTGTCCGTAAAGTAATTTATAGCAATTAATATTAATGATTTACCGCGATTAAGTGCAATTACTCAGAAATTATGGAATGCAAATGATTTAAGTGAAGAGTCATCGAGTAAGGGCAAAATATCGTAGAACTAGATAAATCTTATTTCCTCTAAAATCTTTTTGAAAGAGTATAGCGTACGACTAGTAAATTAGTTTTGAATAATTACTATCAACTGCTTTAGGAAAATAATAACAATCATCAGGCCTACAATACAAAGAAAATTCTATGAAACAATATTGACATTGGATTTTAAATCATAACCAAATTACGAGAATTAATTGGAAAAATATGTAGTACACATAGGTAACAAAATTTATAAAAATCTATTAACAATTGACGAAAATAAAACACTATGGTGTGGAGTTAAAATTGTTTGAGCATAAAATTTACTTAAGGCGGTACAAAACCTTGGTTATTAGTGGGATCATCGGAGGGTATTTCAAAAGAAAATATAAAGTCATGGGTTCAGGCGTAAGCTGGACTCTTGGGTGACGAAATAAAATAATTATCAGATATACAGAAAATATCAAAAATGGAGCTACCAGATATTATAGTGTCCAGGTATAACTTCTGCGTGTTAAGCATGAGCAGCTCCAGGGGGGTTATGGAGGGCATAGTCCCCTGTCTTATTTTTTGCCAATAGTTAGTTTTGAGATAAGTATTAAGTGGTTATCTACCTGTTTTCTGACTGCTAAGCTGAGGGTTTGTTTAACCCAAAACGATATGAATTGTAGTTCTGACCCGTTTTCTGACTGTTAACCTAAAATTTCAGATTCGGATGGCATGAATTGTAGTTCTGATCCGTCTTTGGCTAGTTCACCATTCCTCTCGTTTCCTTGGATAGTACTAGGGCCTCTAAACCTAAGAGGTGCAAGTATCCAGCTTAAGGGGGAGGTAAAATATCTCGGGGTTATGATTGACTCGAGACTTACCTGGAACCAGCATCTAGAAAGAACCACAAGGAGAGCGGAAACCTCATTAATGATGGCAAGGCGATCCTTTGGAAAAAAATGGGGCTTAAAACCAGATATGGTATACTGGCTTTATAACATGGTGGTGAGACCGATAATAACATACGCAGCTTTGGTGTGGTGGCCAAAGACACAGCAACGGAAAGCAATAACGAGGCTAAGCAAGGTACAAAGACTTGTCTGCTTCGGAAAAACAAGGGCAATGAAAACAACCCCCACTGCTGCAATGGAAGCACTAATAGGACTCCCACCTCTTCACTATGTGATACAAGGGGAGGCAAGATTAGGTGCTTACAGATTAGGGAATACACTGGGAAGTCTTGACGTTAGGCCAGGTCACATGAGTATCTCAAGGTTAGTGACAGGAGACGTGCTAGACATGAGATCAGACCACATAACCAAGAGGTACTCTTTTAATACAGGAAAGAGCGGAGATCACCATAAGGGAGCCCAATGCCCAACGACAGGAACAGACCTAGTATACAGACGGGTCTAAGACTGCGGAAGGCACTGGGGCAGGAGTATTCTCCAAAAACCCTGATACTAACCATATCTATGCTATAGGAATACATTCCTCGGTATTTCAGGCCGAGGTAAACGCAATTTTGCAATAAACAAAAACGAACAATGAAAGAGCTGTCGAAAATCAGCATATTCAAATAATGTCAGACAGCCAAGCGGCACTTAAGGCCATATCGAGTCAGAAAGTTACGTCGAGGCTGGTATGGGAATGCATCGAAGAAATAAGAACACTGGCAGACCGAAATAGAGTAAAACTATTTTGGGCGCCAGGTCACAAAGGGATCGAAGGCAACGAAAAGGCTGACGAACTTGCAAAAAGAGGGTCAGAAGAAACACCGGAACCAGACACAAACCCAGGAGTACCAAAAAGTACAGTCCGGGGTTTTATAAATGACTGGATTCGGGAACAACATATCAACTATTGGGGAAGCACCCCAAAACAGGCACATGGAAAAGCCTTCATAGGCAGACCATGTCCCAAAAGAACTGGAGAACTACTCTTAATGAATAGGAACCAGTTGAAAGTGATAACAGGGTTCATGACTGGGCACGCCCCAGTAAAGGGACACTTGAACAAAATTGGCATGTACAATGGGGAACTCATGTGCCGACTATGTCACAAGAAACCAGAAACGGCCAAACACATACTGTGCGAATGCAAAGCTCTAGATCGCAAAAGACAGGCTCTTTTTGGACAACCCCAGGTTGATCCAACAACGTATAGAACCCACTCACCCAAGGATCTGTACAAACTTGTACAAGGTACAAAGGGTACAAAGGTGGAGTGGGTGCTATGAACTAACATGGGGTAAAACACAATAAGCCAATAGGCTTCAGTGTTATTCGGAGACACATAGTCAGACGAGCCCAGGGAAGGAAAAAAAAAGGCCCTTGGGCACCACATAGCCTTTGTGGAGGCTCCGTGAAGAAAATAAGCAGTACCTACCGCAACAACAGAACGGGACTTAGCTTCAGGACCTACTGTTTTTTTTTTTTTAGAAGGAGTATATGAGGTTTGGTATTTTGGGCTGGAGGACCTTTTGATATTTCACTTTTCAAAAAGGTTCCGTCACCAAAAAAGTTTGAGAACCACTGCTCTAGAGCCTTAGGAGAACCATAAACAATTATTTCTCTACCTCCTGATTTAAATCGTTCCAGTTGTACCCAATTTTTGGATTTGTGTGTTGAAGATTAGGCAGGGGTTATGTATTTATTTTACATATGTGTTATTCTGGTATGTTAAAATTTCCCAGTGGGTTTTAGTTAGTGGAGATATTCAGTCTTTATGCACATCTGCAATTTTTTTAATTCTATGACTAAAACTGGAATTCTATTCCTTTAAATACAGTATGTCCCCTTAAGTTGGAATCATATGGAAAACTTTTTTATTACTAATTTTAGAAAAAAAAAGTTGTTCTTTATAAAAAGTCGAGCATGGTCTAAAACCTAAAATACAACCATGAAATATTACATTTTATCAGTCGTATAAAGAATAAAGGTACTTTACTCCTGAGTAAAACTCATATTTTTTGACATACCTCGTATACCACTGAAAAAATTTGATATTTGATGACTGTATTCTAGGTTTTAGATAATGCAGAACTTTTCATGAAGAATAACATACTGTATATCTGTTTTCCAGTAGTTTTCTCTGAAACATAATTCCAAAAATTTTATTTTATTTACTTACTGTTTATCTTTCAATTATTATTTGTAATAATTAAAAATCTTTACAACTTTAATTATTTTACGGTCCACTTCTGTTCAATTAACCGGTAGCAAAATATTTTTTTTTTGTATTAAAAATATCTTTCGGAAATTAAGTCAGTCAGGTGTTAACATTTCTTATCCACCCATTTGTGGTTCTGTATAGGATTTTAATTAAGCATTTATTGTTAATGTTGATTAAATTCAAGATAAAATAAAGTTATTAAAGATATCAAACAAACGGTAACAGAGGTTGTTAAGAATATTATTTAATGTATTTTTGTATAATTAAACGTTATTTACTATTATTCCCTATTAGGGGGTTGATAAATGTATAAAATAAAAAAGACGTTAATTGAAATAAAATTGTAATCTCAAACGAGTAAACGTATTAGAAATTACGCTGTATTTAATACAAAAGAAGTCTAATTTAAGATATTGGTAAAAAGCAACATTGTGCAAGTTCTGTGAAAAAGAAAAGCAAATTTCAATCAACGTCCTGTGCCAGTGTAAAGGCCTGGATAGATTCAAGTTTCTACCATTATGCAAAGAAATGTCTGACGCATGAAATTGTCGAAGTTACTAAGTTTGATAATAAAGAACCCAGCTAGAACTAGATCCGAAAAGGACAAATAATGTCTAATTCCTTCAAATCTAATCCAAGGGTCTTGTTTAGAAATTTAAAATATTGGTAACGTTCTAAAATCTATTCAAATTTAATTTACGCCTGATGTAAACAGAAGCAGGTAGACGCTAAAATTGAGCAGGGCCGTATTTTACTTTTCCGTCTTGCAAAAATGTAAAATAAAAGAGTGTAATTGTGAAATTATTTTTTTATTACGATAAAAACATATTTTGTAAAGTAAAACTATAAAATAAATGCCATACACGGTCTCCCAGACTTTAGTGACATTTCTGGACGAAGATAGGTGAGCGACATAAACTGCGTTAAACAAATTAATAAATGTATTTAACTTTAAAAGAGATGTTTGCATTATATTTAGTTCATTACATATGTCTACTGTGATACAGAGCATTAAAACAATCATAATATAAAATTATATTATACAGGGTGTCCAAATAATTGCAAATTCTTTAATAGCTAATATATATCTACTAAAAGCATTAAAAAAACTTTAAATATAAGAGGTATTTGGTATTTGAATTTGGTATTTGATTTAAAATTGTGCATCTTAAAAATAAACCATTTGTATTTTTGACAACTTTTGTTCTTTATTGTTCTTGTTCTACTAGTATTTAAATTAGACACCTTGTACTCTGTATTATAGCAATCTTCCTTACTTGACTTAGCACTATTCTGAATCGGATAAATTAGTTAGACTTGAAGGGCTATCTTCATTAATCAAAATTACAAGTGGTTCTACTTGAACCTCTATATTATCCAACTCCCACATTTTGGTCGATACACTTTTTCCATTTTTCTGGAGAAATTAATAATATTACTTCTTCAAAAAGAATTTTAATGTCTCGAGATTTAAATGTTGAGTTTTTATCTGCTACGTATTGTTTAACGTCAACCTAGATTAATTCAATATTATGTTGTTTTGCTGATTAGCCATTTTATCTATTACATACCCATCATGTTTATGTTGCTTATCAAGTTTCTAATTCTGTTATATCTGTTAATTATAGTGTATTTTCAATAAAAATTGGTTCACAACAACTACTAGGCTAATTTTGTTTACAAAAATCGAATTGCTAACATTCAAGGCAATATCGTAGTAAGAAATTTTTCATAGGAGGGGTTTCTGAGTCCTGTGGGGGGGGGGGGGGTTAACAAACAGTTAATAGCAATCAGCGCCAATAAGAGAGCGAAAACGATGACACGAATGCCTCCATGAGGGAGATTCTAATATACAGGGTGGAAAAAACTACAATGTAAAATTTTAACTGTCTGCACCTGTTGTAATAGTAATTCCAGAACTTTCATTGTAATCACGTTTGGAAGTTTTGGTCAATATATCGGAACGTATTTGACAGTTTTGTATTTTTTTGGTTAGAAAAAAAGTTCCTAATTCTGGGATATTCTTTTAAGGAAATGATACTTAAGTCAAAATCTTCATTTATTGTTTTTAATCATCCGATTTTAGTAAAAAATAAATGATACTAGATTTAATTATTACATTATCGCCTTCCTTGTCATAAAATAAGAACCAATAAACTACGAAATCGCCCCGCATAAATTCCTACGCATCTCTTAATCAAGATTTGTAGGAGGTGTAAAATTTATTGAGGTAAATAACACTCAACACACACCGGTTAAACATTTACGATAGGCAGAAAAATTACAGTAAATTTATAACATTCACCAAAACAAACTCGAATTTATACTCTTCCTCTCACAAAACGACCAAGATTATGGACCCCAAAGAGCGAAGACACATATCTGAATCTCAAACACGATGTTAAACTGATTTTAAATCGCATTTGAATATTAAGTGAGTCGACGCAAGCCAGTTATACTCACAAAAAAAGTGAGAGTAAGTCAGATCATCATCCCCAATATTAAATATATTCTAAAATAAATCGTGTTTTTTGTTTAATATAAGCATGAGATAGATGGAAACCATGTTGGTTTTTCGTGTACACATATAGGTATCTAAAATAAATGTATATCCAAATAAAAAAATTTCTCACAATGCTCATGATTTTCCTTTTGTGGCATTTTAATTTACCAGCACAACAAATTTTACTGTAAAATTTTCTTTCTTTCTTAATATAAGTCATAAATCTGAGATGTTGGCACAAAGGGGGCGGCTATTACTTGTAGATATTTCTATAAATACCAAAGTATGTGATGATTAAATTTTATTACTTCCCGGTAAACCAGAAATTTTAAATAAAGCAGGAACAATATAAAAAATAGATTATAATCAACATGAGGAAAATTACCATTATATTATTTCATTTATTATTTATTTAAAAAATAGCATTTAAGACAGAAAAGACAGTCAGTCAATGGCGTATTATACATACATACATAGTGGCGGCATTGATTTATGCCGACAAAAGGGCTTTTATTAAAAACGCAATGTACATACACACAAAAGCGGGTTTTTAAATATAATTAGACAATTAAATATATTTAATTGGAAATTGCAAAAGAATATCATTTTCATTGAGGGGCATTGCCGTTGATACATAAATATGTAAGGTATTTCGATTTCCGATTTTGTAACGAGTATAGACAGGTATAATATGGCGTATACAGATTTTAGGTTTTAGAAGTAAGAGATACTATAAAAAATATTCTAAAATTAAAAGCACATTTATCATAAATAACCAGCAGGTTTATATACTTTATACTGTATACTTTTTGATTACCGGCCTTTCCATAGTGGTCGTAGGTAGAATATATTAAGTAATAATTATAGTAAGTTTCTTGCAAATTTAATTGAAATAGATCAAATAATAAATATGGTGGTACAAAGTTTTGCAGAAATTTAAAACCCACTGAATGAAGGTAATAAAACCTAAGATGCAGAAAGTTGATTACAGTTTTGTCTCTATATTCATCTTCTTCTTCATTTACTTCATCGATAACACAGACATATCTATAAAGAGTATTTAATCTTTTACCCCCTTTAAAAAATGCAATGACAAATATTTCTTTTTCTAATTTTCTTCAGTTGGCTAAAAAAGGATCTGATATTCTTGGAGTATATTTTCATCCTCAGAATCTCCACTTTCTTCATAGCATGTATCATCATTGTCATCTTTTGTTTCATCTTTTGTTTCCTCAAAAACTCTTCTTTTAACTTGTTTGACTTTATTTCTTTTTCTTCACGTACCCCTAGTTTGGCTTCCAAGTCCGCTTTTAACTTTCTTCCTTTGATTTGTTAGGCTCTTGTGGGCTTGTCGGATATGGTAAAACAACAGAGGAACTAACTAGAAATGAAGATGAGCTTAATTGGAGATTTGAAACGATATTTAATTTTGAATCATTAGCTATAGCCTGTAGATGAAGTTCACTTAAACATGAAGATGTACTTGGTTGAGGATCCGATAGGATATCAAATTTCGGGTTATCACTACAGCTTGTGGACAAATTTCAATTGACGACAATCATGATCAAATTTCTATTTTGTTTCTGGGTTAATTTTTTTCCCTGGCATTGTGTCAGTCTAATTTTTATAGTACTGAGGCATCTAGAATTTAAAAAATCTGATGTGTCCAACACATGACTTTCCTATCTAGTTATATAAATGTTTAGAGGATAAACTAAATATATACATTGTCCACATACATCTACCTCGAAACATTTTTCTATAGATATTCATGGAAAACGAAAATACTGAAAAATTTTAATTTCCTACAATTTTTTCTTTACGGTCCATTTTAGAAAAATCATGTATAAACAAAAAGTATAGAGATCGATACCGCAAACAACTTTTATTTCAAAAACTTTCATAATAAAAATCAGAATTTTGCACATTTTGTCAAATTTCTCGAATACGGACCATTTCAGGAAATTTTTACATAACACAAAAATTACAGATAATAATATTAGAAGTAACTTTTATTTGAACAATTTTCCTCTCCAAACATAAATAACAGATATATTCCATAAAATATAAAAACGGCCTCCCATAAAGTACCCCCCCAGATGTTCCGACTTTGTCCAAAATCTAATCATTTCACGTCAGGCCGAAATAAACCTTAAGTTTAAAATTTAATGTTTTTTTCTTCATCCGTTTTTGAGTTTTCTTCAAAATTCGAAATTTACACATTTTCTCAAATATCTCGAATACGGTCCATTTTAGAGAAATTATGTAGAGAATAAAAATTATAGAGAATTATATTACAAACAACTTTTATTTGAACAATTTTTATAAAAAAATATTTTTTTTACATTTTGTCAAATTTCTCGAATACGGACCATTTTAGGAAAATTTTGTATAGAACAAAAATTATAGATAATAATATTAGAAGTAACTTTTATTTAAAGAATTTTCTTCTCCAAACGTAAATAACAGATATATTCCATAAAATATAAAAATGACCACCTATAAAGTACCCCCCCAAATGTTCCGACTCTGCCCAAAATCTAATCAGCTCATTAGACGCTTAAACAAAGCTTAAGTTTAAAATTTGGTGTTTTTCTGTGTATCGGTTCATGAGTTATGCGTTATACAGACACACACACACACACACAGACACACACACAGACACACACACACACACACACACACACACACACACACACACACACACACACACACACACACACACACACACACACACACACACACACACACACACACACACACACACACACACACACACACACACACACACACACACACACACACACACACACACACACACACACACACACACACACACACACACACACACACACACACACACACACACACACACACACACACACACACACACACACACACACACACACACACACACACACACACACACACACACACACACACACACACACACACACACACACACACACACACACACACACACACACACACACACACACACAGACATCATCGCGAAAATAGTCAAAACGGATTCAGGGGACCTCAAAACGTAAAAATCCGTCGAAAACTCGAGGTCGAAAAAAATCATGATTCCTATACTTTCCTTATATCTGTATACAGATAGGAAAGTAAAAATATATATTTAATCTTGTTTCTAAAACTAACTAAAAACTTAAAATACCAGGAGATGATACATGACCACGATCAAGTATACCTACAGACACTGCTCAAGTATCCTTCTCCTTATGCTTACGATAACCTCAATATTGTGAAGTCATTCTACCTTATACAAAACTAAAAATAATACTCATTATATAATTGGTATGCAATATTAATATTGAAAGTACTACATCAACAACAAACTACCAAAGACAAACTTTCTAGTCATCAAAATGAAAAAATTTAAACTGTCAAAAAATGGCGGGAAGTAACCGAACGCGAACTGGTGTGATGTTGCCAAATCTACACAAACATTAAAGTTTTACGGAAATAATTAAAGATTTAATGTATCCAATGCCTTTCTTATTGTCTTGATGTCACTAACAAAGCTTAAATAACGATCACACTGTAGAATGCGTTTTAATTAACTACATTTCTGACAAGATTCATATCAAACAATAATTAGACGGCCATATATCCATAATAAGCGAATTTAAATGTAGAATGTAAACCACGACGGGATAAAAACTGTTTCGCATTCACCGAATGGATATGCCGAGTTCTTCGGCAAACAAAAACCCAAACTCGAGGTATTTTTATGGTGTTCGACACACCAAGTCGGAGGCGGCCGGCTCGATTCTTTGCATGCTTCGCTTGTTTCGAAAAACACCACGGCGACAGTAGATTGTTTTGTCTTGAGAACTTAGTGGCATAATATTGACATTTGACGATTTTCATTCTCGTATGACGAGTTTTTTTATTTTCATCTCTTTTGCCTGGAAATATTATTCTATATTCTTACTGTGAGAGGCTCTTATAGATAAAAAACGCATTGACTCCTATGAGTGCTTATAATTCATCAATCATGTTTTTATTTTTTCTCATACCACTATGACTATATACATTTTATTTTTGGAAAATTTCTATATTTATAGTAGGTACCTGCCAGTTACTCTTATCTGTTTTTTTTGTGTTAAATTGATAAAAATATTTTAATCGATTTAAATTATTTGTTTATTTTATTGAAATTTGCTTGGCAGGTGTTAAATCATGGGCGTAACAATTAAATATTGGTTTTGAATATTATTTGCAGGGATCAAACACAAATTTGGGCTGAATAAATAGGAGTTAGATTTTTTCCTGTAATTACATAATATAATTTGACAGGCCATAATTATTTACATTTGTTGGGTTGCATAGTTAACAACCTATTTCTAAAAAAAAAACGAAACTAAACTTAAAATTTGTATCTTTTGAAAACATCAAAATATTTAAAATGGCCATACTGAAAAACCAATTTATGACTTTATGATATAATTATATTTAAGAAAAAGTACAAATGTCTTTTGATGTCAGAAAATATATAGTCAAGATAATCTTTCTATGTAATAATAAAATGTAAATTTACGTGCATAAAAATTTACATTTATACTTTTAGTTCGATTGTGCCACAATTTATTTAATCTTTGTTTTTTCTTTTAAATTTGTCTAACACTATCAGGAATAGCAATTAATATCAGCTTTGCTGTCTGCTATTCCTTTTTGTGGTATTAAATTAAATAAAATGTATTTATTTAATGCTATTGTATTTGTAATACTGCAAATAAATTATTATTTATTTATTTATAAGAAAATTAAATTGAATGGGCCTTTACTAATTCCATGACTAATAAATAATAACTTTTTTAATTTTGTGGGTATCTACCATTACTATATTACTAAAAAGCTTAAGCAAATAAGTTTATTTATTTAAAAATAATGTGTTTTTATGTTTACTGCACAAATGAACCAATAAGGATTATTTTATATCAATTTATTACTGAATAACAACAAAAACGATATGAAAAATAAATCCTGACACAAGTATTTAATTATAATTTTTAAAATAAAGGAATTCTTGACCTTATACTTTTGATGTAAGGATCAAATGCTGCTTTTTATTGATTTTCATCATATATCATCAAAATTTCCATCTTTATATTATTATGAACCGTTTTATAGAAAATAGATAAAAAAATTTGGTTAATTTAAATATTTCGAACGTTTTTTTTTTTGTCGACTCACTGTTTTTGAAACCAACTTGAAAAATACACCTCCGCATCCTGAAGTAGAACTAATCGTTCCGTACCTTAATCAAGATTAATTAATTATTGTCAGACAGTTTAATTGTCATTTGAAACGAACGCTTCGTCATTTAAATACATTTTAATAACTGTTTTCTATTGTTTGGCCGGATGCTCATTAATCAGTTCCAAGCGAAATTAAAAAATACTGTGCCTCTTTTTTTCTTTCTGTTTTGAGCGGTGTTCCGTCTTTTTTTGATGCGTCAGAGTTTTCATACAAAATGTAAGGAACTGAATGTCGTCGTAGTGCAATTAGTCATCAATTATTTCCTTTTTTTGTTTTTAATTAGGTAATCGATAAAATATGTATTAATATTAACAAGAGACAGTACATAGAGTATTCCGACAAATATTGATAAATTAACTAACTATAAAAAATATTAGAAAAACAAAAATTATGAAAATAAATAAAAAAAGGCGTGTTATTACATAAAATTTGAAACTCTGATTTAACTTTTTTAATATAATTTATTTTTTTACCTGTTATATTATGCTTTGTATAATCCTTATGTATGTTTGCCCTGTATGTATGCTTGTTTGTCAGATGCTTGGCAATTGGAATTAAAGCCTTAGTAAGAAAAGGTTTTGTTTCATTACACCTTAGTTTCTTTATTAATTCTTTTAAAAATTGTCTTTTCAAAAATGACAAACTTATTCTCATTTCCAGAATGCGATGTAATTAATTTAAACTGTTTTAATCTACATCGGGCAAAATTGTATTAAAGGCATTTATGCAAAGCGCGGAATATCTCATTAATTCTGTGCCAAATAAATTGATTTTTTAAGGACCTTACATTCTTTATTTCACCCTCAAATTTATTACTGCCAATAAATTACATGCTAAGTTAGAACATGGAGTCGTTTTTACACACTGCGTGCCATTAATAGTAAATGTGTATTAATTAAATTACATTATAGTACTTATATCTGTTGAACATCTCTGAAAAATAATTTGTTTGATAAAAAATACGCGTCTAAGTGGGAAATAATGTATTTAATTGTACAGTTTGTTTTGGTCCTTTTTTTATTTCTTATTAACTTATTATAGTCTATTTTTATGTATGAGAGAGTAATAAAACAGCATTTCTAATGCAAAACTTAGTACGGTCATTTTAAATATTTTTACAGAATAATCTAAATATTTCCTAAAATTGTAATAAATGTACCTGAGCTATTACAAGTTTTGGGTCTTTTATTGGTCCTTTATAAACATAAGCTGTACAGAACAATAGAAAAAGGTTTGGACAGGCCAAAAGCCCTGCGTATTAAAGATTACATAGCCGTATCTTAAGATTATTTTCAATAAGTACCTATTTGCCAATTTTGTTTTATTTTAATTCCAAGAATTTCTTACAATAATCGCATTATAAGTAGATAAATACCTTCCCATTATTGACTTTTGAATCTACTCGTACCGGTGACTACCATGAGGACATGAATGCTGATATTTTTAAAGAGTAGTTCGAACAAATTATAGATCTTCTTCCTCAGAACTGTATAATAGTAATGGATAATGCAAGTTATCACTCGAGACTTATAGAAAAAATGCCCACAACCAAGTGGTTAAAAAAAGATTTACAGAATTGGCTAAATTCAAAGAATATTAAGTTCCATCCCGGTTCTGTGAGAAAATAACTGTATCATTTGTGTACCCTTCATAAGGAGAAATTAAAAAAATATAAAATTGATGAAATTGCAAAAAATCGTGGGATGACGGTGGTTACATCACCACCATATCATTGCTAGATAAACCCGATTGAATTGATATGGGCACAGATAAAGGGAGAAGTTTCAAGAAAAAATAATTCTTTTAAAATGAGTGATGTTAAACAGTTGTTTTTGGAGGCTGTAAATAATGTGAAGCCTGAAAACTGGGAAAAGGCAGTAAATCATACGATTAAAGAAGAAGAGAAAATGTGGAAGTTGGACAATATTACTGATTAAATGATCGAGCCACTCATTGTAAATATTGGTTGCGACAGTTCATCTTCTGATTTCGATTCTGATTTGGATTTGTAGGTAAGAAGTAGTTTTTATATTAAAATTATTATTTATAAACGTAACGTTGTTTAAAAGTCAAAGTTTAAACCCTTATACTTACATAACCCGTTTGACACAATGTTCTTGACATACCTTGTGGAAAAATAAAACATTTTAGAAAAAATTGCACTTTTTTACCTTCAGCTGTTTAGAAGTTATAAGCAGGTTAATTAGGTGGAAATATAAGTGTATACTCGAGGAATAACTTCAAAAAATATTTTAACTGTCTACTAAAAAAATGGTACGTCTATGGATTACGAACGCTTTATTATTTTAATACTCTCTCATACATAAAAATAGACTATAGTAATAGGTTTTCTTAAATTATTTTTAAACAAAGTGTATAATATTTGTTATATTAATATCAAACTTATTGATAGTAATCCTAGCAACTAGATAGGTTTCTTTATAAACATATCCAACTAGAAATCAGCTAATAAATGGGTTTGGCTGTTAATGAAATGTGTATTTTCGTACTTACTATGCTATAAGTGTCAAAAAAGTTGCACCTAAGGCCCTTGGAATGACAAAAAATAATTTTCGAGTCTACGGTGAACAAGTGAAAATTTTATAAAATGTTTTTTGTTAGAGGTCAACTATTAATTATTGTAATATACATTTTTCATGGATGCATTTTCCTAAAATATAGACCTTGTCTATTAATTATTGACACCTCGGTTCTTAATTTTTATACACTAACCACCTTTGGTAAATACATAACTATTTTAATTTTAACTGAACATACAAATAAAAACAAAACGTGTAGATATTGATTAAGTGACCATCTGAGTTCGTCTTGTAACATAACACAAATACATTTTTAAAACGAAACAAACTATTGTCATGCATAAATTAATTTTGAAACTGGCTTTTGTTGGTGTGCCTTTTGGAATTCGAGTTTAATCACGGCCCAGGTGTCCCGACTCTTTATGGGCTTTAATTAGTCGTTATAATTTAGAAATGCACTTAAGTTAAGGATTCCAAAAGAATTTGATAAATAGATTATTAACTGGTTTAAACTCGTGTTGTCTCAGATTTACTATATGAGAGTAAAAACTTTGTTATAATATAATTCTCTATATTTATAAGTTCGAATTTGTAAATAACAACAACTGGCGCTGGGAAACAATAACAACGCCTGCACAGAACACGAGGCTAATAACCTAAGTAGTTGATGGAGATGGCATCAAATTAAAAAAAAAACAAGTACTTTCTAAACACATACTATGGTACATTTATATCAACGTCTTTAGCAAAAAATTCCTTATAAATTTACCTTTCCAACGATACCAACATGTACAGAGTGTCCCATCACTGCGCAATTGATTATTGGAAATACGTAATTTTTTTCAATATTTAACAATTATTCTTAAATATATAGGTTGGTCCATAAACGAGGTGCTGACCAAAACTATATTTTTTTAAAGCAAAATACTCTGCAGGTAGTTAGTTATACATACTTGATTTTTAGATCATCAAACTATATAAATTGATTTTATTTATTCGCTATGTTGAATATAGGGTGTGTCAAAACGCGAGGCTACGATTTTCTTAATTTTTTAAATGCAGTACCCGGTATTAATTAATTGGTGTTATACCATACAGGGTATATCTTTTAAACAATTGACAAAATCGTAAACTATATACCCTGCAGCGTATTTTGCTTTAAAAATGTATAGGTTTGGTCAGCCCCTAGTTTATGAACCACCCTGTATATTTGAGAATAATTGTTATTACGTATTTCCAAAAATAAAACATCTACCTATCAATTACGCACCCTTTATGTGCATAATTGACTAACCTGTTACTAATAGATAAACGTATAAGAAAGTTTATGCTAAAATAATATATAGGGTGTTCCATTTGAAAAAATTAAGTAAATTGAATTTAAAATTAGTCATATTTAAAACTTGTTTTAAGACACTCTATATAAAATAAACCACTCTGTATAAAATAAATCAGTTCTATCACCACTATTCTCTTATAAGTTCGTATTTAAAACAATTTTGAAATTATTGCTAATCTACCTCAATTATGATAATTTAATTTGAGATACCTTGCATAGTGTGTCATTTTCAAAACTTTTCATTGCCTATATCTCTGAAGATTGAGTTTTGTTTTAGAAAACACGAAAACCATTTCGGCAAAATGGAGGGGGAAGTAGTTTAGTAATGGCAGTAGTTTTCTAAATTGTCTCCTAAGTGAGGTAGCTAATCCAACTTCAAAAATTTTAAATTGCAAACACGTATCATGTGATATCCCAATTTAAAGGGACAGCGTACAAAAAAATATTTGTGATGAAACATTTTTATTTTTTGAAATGTTGAAAATACAATATTATTTTGAAAAAATATTTAGAGAAACTGTTTGAATTTTTTTTTTTCTAATAGAAAAATTATCGAAATTAAACTTCCTCGTATTGAACGAGAAGATCACACCGTATATCTTCAAAAAATAATTGTTCGAGCTGCAATTCTAATAGCTAAAAGTTGAATTGTTCAAAAGCCAGTCTAATACGGTTGGTCAGACCCATCCAATAATCAAAAGCATGAGAGGTTAAATAAGAAACCAAAATCACGAAGCTCAAATTAATGTATTTTATATAAAAATATAATATAAACAAGTCGGCTTCGATCTTTAAGCTAAACCAAGAAAGGTTTCTCAGGACTTGGTAAGTAATGGTCTTGGAACTAAATAAAACAAGTCTACTTCGATCTCTAGGCTAAACCAAGAAAGGCTTCTCAGGACTTGCCAAGTAATGGTCTTGGAACTAAATAAAATGAGGTATAACTTTAGTTATTGTAGGGTTTATGATCATTATCACCAACCGAGTCAAAAAAAAACTAAAACAAATTGTTTATCATTGTTTTCAAAAGTGATGTAAAACACAAGGAATATTTTATAATTTATAATTATAATTTAAAGATCTACAAAACTCATATCGTAGACAGTATCAACATTTTCCAGAGTGGTTACAGAAATTGGTCTTTCATCTTTAACAATTATCGTTCTACCTTTAATTTTGCAATATAGTTTTCAATTGTGGCATATGAAAAACAATGATTACCTAAAGTTTCTGGCATATAAGTAAAAATGTATATCCAATTATCCTTTTATTTTTTTTTTAAATCCACCTTCCCAAAATGTCTTCAAAAACTCAAAGTTCTAACATCGTTCAACTTACGGATGTCAAATTGGGACTAAACTACCAATATTCCTTCGTATAACAGTCTCCAAGTGCTAATACCAACGTGAGCAAGAAGAATACAAACTAAAATAAGAATATGCAGTTTTATATATTAATTTTTTAGTATAAATAAATATAGACGGTATATTATTTTGTAAAATACGAACCTGAATTTTTCTCTAGTAATAAAATTCATGGGATGCAACAAGCAATAAATGCGAACAGTTATAATTAATGATATAATTCCCTCAGTTGTCAGCAAGAAATAATCACTCGAGGTGTTCGTCAAACCGAACGCCATCTTATGAATATTTATACTGTGTATGCATAGAAAATCGCGCCTTTAGTAACTTGCATTATTTATTATTCATACCCCCAAAACAAAAAAGACGAATTGTTAATTGGTCCCGTCATTGACGTCGCTTTCATGATTCTAAGAGGATGGAGATAATAAGATAAATTCAACTTGAATAAAAATAAAATAAAATTTTAGGCAATGGAGAATTATTGAAAGTTTAGAACGATGAAAAAAAAACTTGTTTTCCAGTATTCACAGGTTTTTTTACTTTCTGCACTAACTACAGAAGAATGTTAGGAAATCCACCAATCACAGTTAATATTTTAGTAATTTTAAATTTTGTCAAATATATTGGTCAGTAGATATATTTTTTAAAAAATAAAACTACATAATTGGCATTATTTATTAACCTTTCAAATCACCAGCATAAAATAGTCTGAGCTATTTATATTTCACTTTTAGAATTTTTCTAACCTCAATTGCTCTTTACCTATCTAAGTATTTCTCATATCCTTTTTTTGGTAATCTTTTATTTGGCATTTTTTATTATCTGTGTATGTCTGTGTACATAACAGACCCACCTTTGTAAAAACAAATAGAAAAATTAAATTTAGAGGCTTTAGACAGGTTTAGGAGGTCATTTTAATCATTCTTCTCATTTTTAATTTATTACTGCAATTCTCTTATGTCTTACTGTATCAATTATTATTATTATAAAGAGAAAAGCAAAATTATTAACGAATTTTTGTATTTAACGAAATGCAATCCATCAAAATGATCGATAGCAGCGGTAGAATAAAATATTCATTTGATATGATATCAACTTAAAACTATAAGATATATTAATATAAAATTATTCATATTGAACCTTTTGTTTTTGTATTCGACCCGTCACTGTATCGTATTATTGTTGAGCGCCAAAGGCCCCACTTTACTCTTTTCATTGCGAATTTTTTAAGGAACTTAATAGGATTGTACATATTGTTATTGGATAAGTGAATGATTTACGATCTTTAAGAACCATTTATGACGAAGGTGGAACATTCAGCTTTTTTAATTTTAATAGTTTTGTAACTGTACGTCTTCCTAAAATAAAAATGCGCAAAAACCTGTTTAATATGTTTTTAATAATAACCTTTAAAATTTATATTACTAAAATTTACTTGGTTATGAAAATAGAAAATAAAAAACGACCTACTGATTGGTGACTTATAATTGGGGATTATTCTTTATCTATTGTAATATAATACTCTCCCTAATTCACCCCCTTACGAGTGAATTTTAACCCCAAAAGCTGAGCTTGTCCGGGGAAAGGGACGGCTATTATTATTATTACTATTTGTAGCGGCGCTCCGGGGCGACTTAAAGATTATTGATTTGACTTACAGATGAGGAAAACCCAAAAAACCTCACCCACCATCATCGAAAAGGGTAACGCATGGCGATTGTGTGATCTCCATGTCCTCATTAAAGGTGAAAACGCGTAATTTATAGGATTGAAGGGCTAATAAATCATAAATATTCTTCTTATCTTCATGAAAGATTAGTGGCCATTAAAACAAACTTTTCTTGAACACAAATTTATAAGAAATGTACTCACTTCCGGTCCAAAATGTCTTTATATATGAGAAAAGCCGTGTGAAAATTAAAAATACAAATGTTAGCATATATTTTGTAAAAAAATATTAAAATATGGTGCTCGATGTGATGTGTAAGCGATGTGAGAATCGTCAATAGCGAGGATTATCTTGAACGCCATTGGCTAGGCGCTTGTTGGGGGAATTCTACCACTTAGATTTCAGTAAGAATTGCGTAAGGTTGGTACAAATCGTGCGCTCTACCCAAAACTTGTATACAGCGCATGATTTGTACGGTAATGTAACAGTTTTCGCACGTGTTGGAACATACCTAATATATCCTTCAGTAAAGGCTTGTTAAATGAGATATCATCTTTTAAATTCTATAGAAATATTTTTTAAGTAAATTGTCGCACGAAACAAAGAATACATTTTATTGAATTTGTGTCATTTATATGACGTACGTTTATTTCCATAATTGAGCTATCAAACATCCCCGTATTGCCAATATTTCAAAATTCAATTGAGTAAAATTATACATATTCCTTTGTATCACGTCCTCCTGCTATTCCACCAATAAAACAATGCAAAACGAAAACCATTTCGAGAAAAATTTATCTATATTTTTTCGTCGGTATTTTATTTTAGGCGCAATCAAAACGTGATGGAGCGCCTAGAGGTATTCCGAAATACATAAATTTCTATATATTGTGAGAAGCAGTAGTCCCTACCCCATACGCCATCCTTAAGTAAAAATATATGTATTCGGGTATTGGAATCGAATCCGGAATCTGACACTCTTGATACATTTTAAATTCGCATTTGTTACTGTAAAACGTCATTTGGTTCATTCGATATGGACAGTGAGCTATTTTAAAGTATTCTTTAAGTTCAAATATTGCAGAACTTCAGTGTTTTTTACATATTTGTTTTGGAAAAGACCCCGAAGTTATTTGATGAATTAAAATGAACCAACTGAGGTTGAGGTTGTACATACTTATACTCCAAAGTTTGATATCTTCGTTGTTTTGAGGAATAGAACCAAAGTTTTAAATACAAATTATAGATAGACTACAGCTCCATATTTTAAAATTATTTCGTAATATGCAGGGTGTTTCATAAACCTATTTTTTTAATTAAGAAATATTGAGAAATTTTAAATCTTAAGGTACAAGTCGAAATTTATATACAGAGTGTACAAAAAGTAACATAAGTTCTGTATTTTTAATACGCCTCAAATAATCTGTAAAATAAAAGAAAAAAGTAGCAACAATGCAATGATTTTCACGAATTGGAAATTTCAATAAACTTCAATACTTAATTCACGAAGGGGCGTGCTCCTTTATCAATTTTTAAATTCGGCAAAGTAACTCCGGCACCTCCATTCTCGCATGTTCCGCTCTATCGAAATCCTATACCGGCTTTACAATTCTTTTCTTTTGAAGTATTTTTAGGGGGCGCTCGGTAATGACGTGCCTCTGGTAATCCATGCATACTCGGGACCGACGAGAACCGACAACTACCCCGCAGCACACACACACATTCGGTTTCTTTTATTTTCCAAATCGAGGAAAAGATTTGATGAAAATCCTCCCCGCCCGTGTAACAGGATCGGACCAAGGAATGAGTTAAATAGATGCGTTTTAATATTTTCTAGAAGGAGTGTTGCTAAAATTTCTGGAAATAAATTAAGTTTAATACCTACATAACTTAATTTAATATCAACAAGAGATGATAGAACATGTTAAAAAGCAGAATTAAATCATACAAAAAAAAATATACATCTAAGTTCGTTTTGCACAGCCTATAGGTACTCATTTTCGAAGTGCTGGCACTTCAGATCTACAAACTTGTTAATTCTAACCAACACATTTTTAAAGCAGTTTCTACACTCATTGATTGCTCTTGAAACGACCCCCTTGTCTTGGTTTCTAGTTCATAAGAATAAATCCATGTAGCGTCATCGAGAAACATAGTTATACATCAAATTTGTGGTTCTTAACTTAAATCAAATGCACGTCATTAAATATTTGAGATATTTATTCCATATCAATTCTCAAATATACCTAAAGTTTATGAAGAAATCATTAATAGACTTCCAAAGCTTATCAATGCTTCCGAAAACGGTACCGGTAGCTCGCGAGCTACCGGTAGCTCGCGATCGACAGGTTGGTGACCACTGGTCTAGGATATGTGCGTTGTACAGCATCTTGCAATCTAACAATGTCTTCAATCCAAAGGTTTTAAAGAGTAAAAATTTAAAATAATTAACCAGGTACCACCAGATTGAGAAACCTCACTATAAGTAATAAATATAGCACGCAACTCAAATTTTAAAGTTCGAATTAGATAATTCGTCAGAAGAGCAAGAAATATATCCTGGATCCAATCCTGTTGTCATCCCGTATCTCATCCCCGGTCCCACCTCTTCAGTCAAGCAACCGTCGGTGCTGCCAATCAACATACACACACGAGATGTAGAGTTTAAGATCATTATTGAATCAGAAAATTGAGGAAAATCTATTAAATAATCTTGTGCGTGTGAAAAACTGAAGGAGGGCAGAATACAGAAAACATTTGGAATTCGGTATATAAAGAAAATGCTGATTAATAAATAAATTGAATTAGGAGTTGCTGTCTGTAATTCAAAATGCAAAGCAGATAATTTAAAATTAAGTGGGATAATGTCTATAAAACTATCAGCACACTTAAGACCGTATATCAGCTGTAGGATAAATAGTTTCTGAGATACAGCTGCTGAGTCCTTAATCAGACACTAGAGTGTCCAGTTACTAGAAAAAAATCACAAATGTGCTGGACATTATGAAATATAAATAATAAAAAAAGTTGCTAAAAACTGGTTATATTTAAAACATATCTACGTACAACAGGTATTAAAAATGATGACTGTAGCTCCTCACTCGATGATTTTAAGCATTTTTCCTTTAATTTTAAGAAAGACCAGATTGAGATTAAAGGTTAGTAACACAAAAATATCAAGATTAATTCTACCTTTAAACCTGAGTTCATTACAATTTAAGTATTTTGACGTTATGTCAGCAACATCAAATTGTTAGAAAGTATACGTTTTTCCCATATATACCTTTTTAACTCATGTCACTTTTAGGTACCAGAAAATTACAATACCTTCCACGTATAGCTTGTGGATATTATAATTCCGAGCTTACAGAGTTCAACCAATAAAAAACTTACATACAAAAAAACCGCGACGCATATATAAATTTTCCACTTAAAATTCCAGTGGAAGCGGCGTCTAAGATTCAACGCAGCTACTTTTTAAATCCATTTATATTTTAGAACGTCTCATGTTACCACGAAATTCACGCGTTGTTATAAATTTTTAATAACGTCTAAACATCCAAAGCTTGTGAGGGAAAGCGTATGAGTTGGGGGATAGTAAGCGATGTTGCCAATGAAAAAATATACCTCTTTCAAAATTCATTTTTAAAAAAGAAAAGTGACTGAATTGTCTTCTGGCAACCTCGGTCGTTGGTGACTCCGGATGGTCAGAAAAAGAGAAGAAAACTTTTGAAAAAAAAAAAAATGTTCATATCAAATAAGACCATACTTTCAGCCACTTGTAATAACACAACACTCTGCACGACTACACTGAGCACACCAAAACAGTATATTCCAGTAAGATCAAGATCCGAAGACAAATCATAACTTCTCCTCTAAATAATGATCTTATCGCATAGAAATAGTATAGAAAGCCGATTCCATATATCAAAAATGAAACCATAAGGAGAAAATAGTGTGTCGGAGCTCATGCGTATAACGGTGCTGGCGCGAACAGGACCGGTGCAAGTTTTTTACTGATCGAACAAATAGTTCGCACGATATTTCAATCATACATTTTTAGAGATGATTCTATACAAAAAACGATTAAAAAAATTTCAAGTTAAGGTAAATATGGTTCTGACAGTCCTTATTAAGAAAGATATGGCATAAAATGTGAATTAGTTAATTTTCGGCAATCATTAGTACAGTAGTCATGAGATTTTGCTTGTGATTTTAAAAATACTTTCCAGAAAAACCACGTGCTCCGGTTTTGACTACGTTTATTATTAAACAGCGAAATTATATACAAAAACTTTAATCCACAATCTAAATTAGGTACTATCACAAGAAAATCACTGTTACAATAATTAATTACTTAACCAAAAACTAAAATAATTTTTAGGTACCTACGTAACCAGAAAGGAGCTGGACCATTTATCCTAATATTGATTTTCTCTCTCCCTACGGTAAAACTTAAAACAATAACAAATTGCCTATCTACTAGGGTCGGTAACTAAACGTATATACATAATGGGCGGATTTTGTTTATACTTAACATTACACTCGCGCATTTAAATATAACTATGCATATAAATATTTACAAACAAAGATACTTTTCCAAACAGGCAATCATTAGTACTGTAGTCACGAGATTTGTGATTTGACATCTTATTTGATAATATCATTTGCTACAACTAAATTTAATCTGGGGAGTGCAAAATAGGGCCCAGGAATATTATGTTCGATATTTTTTTACATTTTGTCAGCCGAGACTATGAGTCGTTAGACAGAAAACCTTTCATGTTACCATTTTCAATATAAATTAAAAAATTAAAAAATACTACTACATTTACTTGGTACATATTTTATTTTAATTTTGAACCCTTTTAAAAGGGTCTTTCGGTTCCATAATAAAAATTAGTTGCTGCTTACTAGAAACATTCTATATAGCCTAAACCAATTTATAGTTTGTTTTCGATCAATTTAATACAAAGATTTAAAGTTTTTATTCGATGATAACATTCCACACCAGCACATTGCAAACCTATTTTATAAATAATAGGAATAAACTTGTAAATCATTAATTTGGTAGTTATCTCACTCATATGATTTTTTTGTTTATATGAATATTTAGATGTCTAAATATATTTTGGCCTTACAATACGAAGCGTTTTGTATCTACCACTTTTTTAATGAACGATGAATGTTGACAGGCGTGTACCTTTTTCGGAACAAGAGGCATTTTAACGAAGGAAATGATTTTCGAACTATCTAGTTAGTTTTCGGAAAAATAGAAAACGTTTGAAGAAAGTTGTCAATAACAGTTTGTCGTTCATGTGTTTCATTTTGATCAGCTTTCATACTAAATTGCGTAGAATATTTTTCCGATTCAAAATCGAGATTCTCGATATTTCCACAGTTTATTTATAATACCTTCTAAACTGGATTTATCTATCATTTTATATACTTTATAATATATGTTCATGCCCTACTTTTCACTTTATTAACAAGTTTTTTTTAACATACTTCAAAATGGTAGGATATTCTCAATTCGTTGAAATATTTTTTTATGTATGTTGAGCGATAATTCTTTACCACGTTGCCCGATTTCTAGGATTCTTTTTGTTAGAAAAGGAAACAGTTTTATATACATTAAGTCAAGATCTGAAGATAAGATCCATAAGAAAATCATTAACATCTTTATTTTTAAAGTAGGTTTTTTTTTTAAATTTCTTTAAACCTTACTGGTTCGAACGCCGTAAGGAATGAAGAAATGTAAATAATTGTTGTGCCAGCCAAAAAACGAAGAGGAAGTACCAATTAAAATATCGAGTGACAGAAGAGTTCCTAAGATTGTTGAGATCGGGTTTATGTTTTAAAATGCCTTAAAACCGATATCGATGTCTCCCCGTCGCTGGGCAGCCTGTATATAAATATACAGATCTCTATTTACATAATTATAATTCTTAGGTAGGTTTAGATTTGCAGACATAAATCTTGTAATAAATATAACAGCTGCCTAATACATTGATTACATTTTCATTAGCCAATGTAAAAATGTCTTTAATTGTACCTAGGATTTGACTAAACACTACACAAAACTAAAAATAAAATGCCACTTTCATCGTGTAATTAATGCCGCGTTTGAGAATCCACATCGGATGCATTTTTTACATCTCGAGCGTTTTTTATCCACATCGGACACATCTGTCCCATTACATTTACTTATACTGAATCACGTGATCAAAGATTTACTACTTACTACATCTCAGATGCATCCGATGTGGATTCTCAAACGCGGCATAAATAATAAACTACAAACGGTCCTGTAAGGGCAGCGTCATATAGCCTTGAAACACCGGATTTTAGTGCTATTGCCAGGTCAATATTGAATTTGTAGGTGAATCGCTTATTGAACATTAAAAATACGGTATTAATGACATTAATACGGTATTTGTATATATTTTTGGGAATGTAATTACACATAAATATTATTAGTTGATTATTTAAATGTTTATAAGTTATTTTGTGGCGATATTTCGTAGATATAAACTGTTTAAATCATATAATTTAAAAATTAATTAATTTAAAATTCTTTTCTGTTAGGTATGTTTAATATATTTGGCAACACTACAGGGACAAGTCATGCTTATTGCGCAAGCTTCTAGACACACTATTTTGCGATGTCAGGCGCAGAGACGCGTTTTTATGCACAGTAGGTTTCAATTTCTGCTTAAATGTTATGTTTATATTGGTCTTCTATATTATTTCTATGTCTTATCGCCATTATTACAAAAACCAGCAACCTTTGTTTTGCAGTTCCAATGATTTCTTTAGTACTATTCCACAAAGACCTTTTAAAACATTTAAAAAAGTATACATAGATAACTGTTTGACTTTGTTAAAGAGTCTGTTTATACTTTAGAGCATCCATACTCAACCTGCGGGGTTGCAGGAATACTGTCATAAAATAGAAGTACATTACTACAGTCAGACAAATAAATAAATAAAAATAGATCCTTCAATATTGAAGAAAATCATCATCTTGACTTTGGACTTTTCTGGATTATCATTGAATATAATTTACATAAAACTAATCGATGCATGTCATAAATGACGTACTTAATTTTAGAACGCCACACCTCCTAAACGTTGCCAGATCGTCAAAATAATTGGGGAACCTTGGAAAATTCTAAAAATTGTAGGTATAGAGAATAAAAACGACTGTAAATCCTAGCGATGGATGGCAATAAGAAATATAAGTAAGTAGTATGTCTCATTATTAATAAACATGAGTATATTGAGTTGAGGCTTTCAGAAAATAATGTCAAAATATTATTTTATGGACTATAAGAAAAACCTAAAATTATATCATTATATGTATAAAATTGCAGTGATTTAAACTGTTATTCTATGTACCATTCATTGTAAGCCATACCACCAAAATGACCAATTTTTTTTTATTCTTTTTATAATGTCACCTTGGTATGGTAATAATAGAAGTAGAAAAGTAGATCCGATAAGAAACGAAGATCAAGACACGGCTTAACTGTGTTATGAATAAAATATTTATAAAGATATACCATTATTTTCATCTTTGTTCACATGATTTTTACGTTAGCCATATTGTAGTTGCCACTTGGTACATACCAATTACATCTTATATGAATTGGTGCGACAAATTGGTTTTGTTCTGGAGTTGGAAAATACAGTGATTTTTAAGGTTAGGAGAAATTGTGATTGCAATTTTGAACATACTATTTTATAATTAAAGATTATATTAAAACAATTATTAAACTAAATCTATGTTCTTTGATTTATTTTTGAATCATTTCTAAACTTCTCACCCCTTAAGTCATGTGGCAACGTTGTATAACATCAAGTAGTGAACGCGTTCCCGGAATGCATCACGGATGCAAACGAGGAACAAGAGTGCCGGAAAGAACATCCAGATACACCGGAGATCGAAAAGATCAGCCCTTAATGCGAGGATATATGCAAGGAGGCTGACGACGTGTGATAAAGGACATTTTGTCATAACTGTGAGGATGTCTAATGCTACTTCTGTTTTGGAGGTTAAGTCAGCATAAGATATACGGAAAAGTTCATTTTTAAAAAATGGAATATAATTTTTTATTTAAATAAATGTATTTTTGTGCAAATAAGGTAATTTATGCGTGATGATATTTGTATCTTTGTACTATAGTCTATTTTTATGTATGAGAGAGTATTAAAATAATAAAGCGTTCGTAATCCATAGGCGTATCACTTCTTTTACTAGACAGTTAAAATATTTTTTGAAGTTAATCTTCGAGTATAAACTTATATTTTCACCTAATTAACCTGCTTATAACTTCTAAACAGCTGAAGGTAAAAAAGTGTAATTTTTTCTAAAATGTTTTATTTTTCCACAAGGTATGTTAAGAACATTGTGTCAAACGGGTTATGTAGGTATAAGGGTTTAAACTTTGACTTTTAAACAGCGATACGTTCATAAATAATAATTTTAATATAAAAACTACTTCTTACCTACAAATCCAAATCAGAATCGAAATCAGAAGATGAACTGTCGCAACCAATATTTACAATGAGTGGCTCGATCATTTCATCAGTAATATTGTCCAACTTCCACATTTTCTCTTCTTCTTTAATCGTATGATTTACTGCCATTTCTCAGTTTTCAGGCTTCACATTATTTACAGCCTCCAAAAACAACTGTTTAACATCACTCATTTTAAAAGAATTATTTTTTCTTGAAACTTCTCCCTTTATCTGTGCCCATATCAGTTCAATTGGGTTTACTTCGCAATGATATGGTGGTGATATAACCACCGTCATCCCACGATTTTTTGCAATTTCATCAATTTCATATTTTTTGAATTTCTCTTTGTTATATATGTTACTATCGCCGTTTATGTTATTTTAACACAGATTTTAGTATAAATAAAAGTCACTAATTTGAGGAACTATTTATTCTTTTTAGTCTCGAGTCTCGACACATACTAGTTGGAAATAAAAACTGAAAAACATTTTATATGAATTATACAGGGTGTACCTAACACTCTTTATGAAGGGAACACAAATGATACAGTTCTTTTCTCACAGAACCGGGATGGAACTTAATATTCTTTGAATTTAGCCAATTCTGTATATCTTTTTTTAACCACTTGGTTATGGGCATTTTTTCTATAAGTCTCGAGTGATAACTTGCATTATCCATTACTATTATACAGTTCTGAGGAAGAAGATCTATAATTAGTTCGAACCACTCTTTAAAGACATCAGCATTCATGTCCTCATGGTAGTCACCGGTACGAGTAGATTCAAAAGTCAATAAATCACCTTTAACAAAACCGTTTGAACTACCGATGTGTACTATTATTAGTCTGCGCCCCTTTACTGATGGTGGATTTAAACCAGTAGATAAATTATTTAAAAAAGCCTGTCTTCGACTTGTAACAGTTTCATCTTGCCAAAATTTATTTGGTTTATGTCCCTCGTTGATCCATGTTTCATCTAAATAAAATATATTTCTTCTTTGGTTTCTCATTTCTTTTATAGTCCTTAGGTAATTTCTTCTCCATACTACAATATCGCTTCTTTCTATTAAAATAGACTTTCTGTAATGCTTTTTCCATAGAAAACCTATTTCTTTTAAAAGTTTCCATAGTGTGCTTCGACTCATTTCAGGGTAATCCTTATCATCTCGAACCGTGGCAAGAACTTTGTCTACTGTCGGAAATTCTTTTTTAAAGAAGAACGCATGCACTTTCCTTCGAAGTCTTTCTTTCAAAAGATTTTCTAATTGAAATTTTGGTTTTCCTGGAGCTTTACGTGCTGTTTGAAACTCGCCACATTTCTCTTCTTTAACAACTCTGTAAATCGTAGATTTCCCAACACCAAGCGTACTACTAACTAACTCCACTGTGTCATCAACACTTTTACATAAATGTTTGTCTGTAAATGATTTAGAACAATTAAATATTAATGTTTTTTCATTAACTGTTGAAGGACCGATTTTTTGTCGTTTACGCGGCAATTCCAAATTTTCCATGATCACACTAGAATTCCTTGCAAGTTGTTCAAGAATACACAACTTGGACCTCCTTACTAAATGGAAAACCTATAATCGCATTATCGGTGAAATTTGTTGGGAAGTTATTTATCTACTTATAATTCGATTACTGTAAGAAATTCTTGGAATTAAAATAAAACAAAATTGGCAAATAGGTACTTATTGAAAATAATCTTAAGATGCGGCTATGTAATCTTTAATACACAGGGCTTTTGGCCTGTCCAAACCTTTTTCTATTGTTCTGTACAGCTTATGTTTATAAAGGACCAATAAAAGACCCAAAACTTGTAATAGCTCAGGTACATTTATTACAATTTTAGGAAATATTTAGATTATTCTGTAAAAATATTTGGAATGACCGTACTAAGTTT